>CM052663.1:88908323-88939353 GCA_028533165.1 Leontopithecus rosalia
CGGGGGAGGTGGGCGGGGTTCACTGAGGGGCGGGGCCGGGGTCTGTGGGGAGGCAGGCGGCGTGCACTATGGGGCGGTGGTGCGAGGTGGGGGGTAGTTGGGGGATGTGGGCATGGGGGGTAGGGGCGCACGGCGGGGAGGAGCCGGGGCTTGCAGGAGGATGGGTGGGCGAGGCATGCCAAGGGGCGGGCCGGGGCCTGCTAGGAGGTGGGCGGGGCACACCGAGGGACGGGACGGGGCCGGGCCGGCGTCCATCGGTTCCCACGGCAACAGTACGACTCAACAGTACGGCCCGCTGGTGTCCTGGCCGCTATGTGCGCCCCAGTGGACCCTCGTGTTGCCCGGCGATACCTGCTCAGGCGGCGGCTTGGGAAGGGGGTGAGTGCCCGGGGAGGGGCGCCCCTGCGGAGAGAATACCTGAGCGGGATGGTTGGTCCCCTCCGAGGCCTGTTCCGTCACACACTGGCGTCCTACCTCCTCCGTAGGCGGAGGGGTGGTTTGGAGCCCCTTCGTGCCTCAGTTTCCTCATGGGGTAACACGACCGTGACTCCCAGGATCCCGGCTCTAGGAGGCAGGTGACAGCCAGGCCCCCCCCGCAGCCTCAAGCAGAGGGATCCTGGTGCCCCACTTCCCATGTGCCCACAGTCGCCCGCTTTCTGGGTGCACAGGATGCTCTGGGGAGGCTGGGCCCGTGCCTCAGTCACTGAGAGGGAGGGCAGACCCCAGGCTCAGGAGCACGGGGTCGAGGCCCAAGAAGGGCCTGAGCGAGTATGGGGTGGGTGCAGAGTGAAGGCCAGAGCCAAGTGTACCTGTGCCTGAGTGAGCAGGTAAGCCTGTGTGTGGCGGGGGAGTGCCATTGGGAGCGGGAGGAACATCCTTCAGGGCAGTGCAGACAGCAAGTGCTCAGGCCCAATGCAGGCTTGTGTGCGCCTGGGTAAGAGATGGAGAGGTGAGTGGTGAGGGGTCCAACCGTGTGGAGGCTTCGGGGAATTTCCAGGACTGGTTTTCACTCTTGCTGACGCCAGGAGCAGCAGCAGCTGCTGGTGTCACTTTACAAGGCCTACCCTGCCCCCTGTGTTGAGAACCCATTGTTGTCATGCAAGGGAGTGGCAGACAGAGATTCCTTAAGTGGTGAATGTAGCCACCCAGTGAGAGATACCGGAGGCTGGGACCAGGGTGGAGGCAGCAGAGATGGTGGCAGGGGCTAGATTCTGGAGGAATCTGAAGATGGGCCCAACAGGACTTGGGGCTGGATGGGTGTGTGAGGGAGGGAGGGAGAGTGCCTGGGCAGCTGGAAGGATGGAAGGGCATTCCCCAGCTTCATTTCCTGCCCAGATGCTCCCTTCTGTGGCCTCCTTTCCTCCAGGGCCTCACCAGCTCTCACCCTCCCCTCTGACTCCCCTACTCTGGAAGACGTCAGAGTCTAGGGTGGCCTGCAGTTGTGGAGCCCACACTCCCATCCCCTCTGGGGACCCAGAATGGGAAGGAGGAGCCTCATGTGTGCAGGGGCAGTCTGGGGGGGCGGGCAGGGGATGGTGGGGCAAGGGGCTGGCTCTGTGTTATGGCACTCCTTCCCAGGCCTACGGCATTGTGTGGAAGGCAGTGGACCGGAGAACAGGTGAGGTCGTGGCCATCAAGAAAATCTTTGATGCTTTTAGGGATAAGACAGATGCCCAGGTGAGTGTATGGGGAGAAGTGTGGGACTGGAAGGAGGCTGGGAGCAGCAGCCCCTTGCCCTGGTGCCTGGAATCAAGTGGGAGCTGGGAGCCGGTCACAGCAGATGTTATGGCTTGTCTCGGAACACTGCCCCCTCTTCCACGCCTGGTCTGGTGGGCGTTGGGAGATGGACATCAGCTCCTTTGGGTCCTGTCAGGACACGGGCTTCCTTCTTGCTCCATCCATCCAGACACCTGTGTTTCTGTCTCTTCAGAGAACATTCCGGGAAATCACACTCCTCCAGGTGAGTAGCCTGGGCCCTCCAGCCCATTCCCCTTCCCCAGGAACAGATCTCTGCAGACAGGAGAGGAGCCGGGCTTCTTGGCCCCCAGAGGCACTCCCTGGCCTTCCAGCTGCCGCCGACTCTCTCCCCAGGAGTTTGGGGAGCATCCCAACATCATCAGCCTCCTTGACGTGATCCGGGCAGAGAACGACAGGGACATTTACCTGGTGTTTGAGTGTATGGGTGAGTGAGGCCTCGGCCAGCGCCCCGGCCCCACCTCTGGCTTGTCCTCACGCCCTCTGTGCACCCCTCTGCGGCCGCCCCACAGTGGCTTGCTCCCTCACCGTGTACCCTGGACTCAGGGACTGACACCTGCCAGTGTCAGCCTCCAGAGCCAGCAGCGACCCCGGCATCCCACCCGCTCCAGGCTCCTGCTCCTGCCAGTCTGCAGCTGCATACTTTTTCTCCCGTTTTATGAAAGAAAGCGAAATAAAATGTTTTTGATTTTAGAATAAAAAATAAAAATTAAAAAATTTAATAGTAAAAAATAATTTTAAAATTTTATTTTATTTTTTAAATAAAAAAATAAAATAGGCACAGCTGCAGACCCCACCGCTGTGCCCACAGGCTGTGTGCAGGATGGAGGAGCGGGGCAGGCAGGCCATGGGCTGGTTCAAAGTGAGACAGACCTGCTAGGTGCTCCCTCCCACCCCCCCAGCTGCCCCCTCCCACTCCCCCAGGGCGTCCCCTCCCACCCCCTCCACCTCCATCCCCAGACTGGAGCGTGCACCCTCTCCCCAGACACGGACCTGAACGCCGTCATCCGGAAGGGCGGGCTACTGCAGGATGTCCACGTGCGCTGCATCTTCTCCCAGCTCCTGCGGGCCACCCGGTTCCTCCACTCGGGGCACATCGTGCACCGGGACCAGAAGGTGTGGCACCCACAGCGCCCGAGTCCAGCTCCCAGCCCCACCTGGCCCTACCCGGCCCCAGGACCTCAGCCTGCCTCCTCTCTGCAGCCGTCCAACGTGCTCCTGGATGCCGACTGCACGGTGAAGCTGTGCGACTTCGGCCTGGCCCGCTCCCTCAGCGACCTCCCCGAGGGGCCTGAGGGCCAGGCCTTGACAGAGTATGTGGCCACACGCTGGTACCGGGCTCCGGAGGTGCTGCTGTCTTCACACCGGTAGCAGTGAGACGCCCCCAACCCACCCTCTACCTCCTTGCAGGGACCCCCAGGGCTGCCCTCCTGCCCAACCAGAGCTCCCAGGCCACGAGTGTTCTTTCACTCACCCTCCCAGCAACTCCATCCCCACCTCTGCCTCTAGGTCCCTCCATGCCTACACCCCTTCCTGCCCCAGGTACACCGTGGGGGTGGACATGTGGAGTCTGGGCTGTATCCTGGCGGAGATGCTTCGGGGGAAGCCCCTGTTCCCGGGCACATCCACCCTCCACCAGCTGGAGCTGATCCTGGAGACCATCCCACCACCCTCCGAGGAGGGTGAGCCAGGCGGCTGGGGCTGGGCACCGGGATACTTCGGGTCAGACAGCACAGCTGTGGGGAGACAGCAGCTGACAGGCCAGGATTGTGCTAGGAGGAGGGACGGGGACAGCGACAAGGAGGATCCAGAGGATAGGACAGGAGCCCCAGAAAGACCAACTGGTGATGGAGGCCCAGGAGGAGCTGCTGGGGGCAGATGTGGGCAGGCAGCACCTGGCATAGGCACCATGAGAGCCCAGCAGTGGCCATGAAGGGGCTGGCAGGCTGGACAAGGTCCCTGAGGGATTGGGGTAGCAGGGACAGGGACTGTCACTGTGCTGGGAGCTGCGGCGTACAGAGAAAGCTGGCAGGAGAGATTCGGGTGCTGAGGGGCAAGGACCGTCACTGTGCTGGGAGCTGGGGTGTGCACAGAAAGCTGGCAGGAGAGATTCGGGTGCTGAGGGAAGAGGTGGAGGAAGGCAGTGCTGGGGGGGCCATGGGGGTCGCTTTGAGGGTGGGGACAAGAGGGAGCTGTACCACCAGGTGCATCTGCTTGTCTGGGTGGAGCCTCCTGGTCCGCGGAGGTGGGTGCCAGTGTCCACCTGTGTGAGCACTCCCCAGGGCCAGGTGCAGGTGTGTGGAGTGGGGGGTCATGCGGGGTGCTTCTGAGCACAGGCTGGGGGCACGCCCTGGTGATGGGGTGTTGGAGCCCTGCCAGACTGCGGAGGAAACTCTGCCGAGGCTGTGCTCCCCGGGTTTGGAAGAGATGGCCGGTCCCAGATGCCTGAGCTGCCCCAGCCTGCCAGGCCTGCCTGGGTCACACCACCTTCTGCTGCCCCAGACCTCCTGGCTCTCGGCTCAGGCTGCCGTGCCTCTGTGCTGCACCACCTGGGGTCCCGGTGAGTGGGGGCACTTTGGTGAGGAGGAGAGGATGGCTTGTCTTGAGGGAGCAGGGCCACCTTCCTGCAGGGTTACTGGGGCCAGTTTGTACCAGTTCAGATTCTGCCTGTTTTCGAACTGGTGGTTCCAAACTGCTGGCTGCTCTGAGAGCAGGAGCCACTGGTGCTCCTAGAGGGTGGCCCTGAGGAGCCGTGTCAGGGCGTGGAGAGGAGGGCACCAAGGGGCCGCAGGGGTCTCTGCACTCTGCAGGGCCCAGACTGCCTGCAGATCAGGCATGGGGGCATCCACCTGGAAGGACAGCAGAGTGGGCCCCCTGTATGGGAGTCGAGCCCCAGCCACGAACATGGATCTGAGGAGGGCTCTTGGGTGGGTCCCTGGAGACAACGCATGGCAGCCCACAGGCCACGGCGGACGCTGGACGCCCTCCTGCCGCCAGACACCTCCCCAGAGGCCTTGGACCTCCTCAGGCGACTCCTGGTGTTTGCCCCGGACAAGCGGTTAAGCGCAACCCAGGCACTGCAACACCCCTACCTGCAGAGGTGGGACTGGGAGAGAGGCCCCCAGGTGCGGGGGTGGGGGCCGGAGAGACCTTCCCAGGAGGGTGAGCCCCCAAGCCTGGGCCCTGCCATGACAGCCTGAGGGGCTGGCTTGACCGAAGCCCGGGCCCCACCTCTCTGGCTCCCTGCAGATTCCACTGCTCCAGCGACGAGTGGGCACGAAAGGCGGACGTGCGGCCCTGGGTGCACGAAGGGCTCCAGCTCTCTGTGCCTGAGTACCGCAGCCACGTCTATCAGGTGCTCCGGCTCGTGACTCCCGTCATCCCTGGTCTACACGCACCCTGGAGGCCACCTCCTATGTCAGAGACCTCCAAACGCCCTGTGGGCAGGCTGCGACCTCTGAGCACCCTCCTGTCCCGCAGATGATCCTGGAGCGCGGAGGCAGCAGCTGCACCTCAAGAGAGAAGGGCCTGGAGGGCGTCACCCCAGGGGCCGAGCCCCGGGCCACCCCATCCCAGGCACACCTGTGCAAGCCCAGAGTCAACCCTCAGCTGTCTTCGGGGACACCTGTGCAGGGCCCCAGACCCAGGCCTCACAATGGCCTGGGCCACGACCCCCCTGAGCACGGTGTGTGACCTTTGTTGGCCACCCACATGGAGCGTGGCCCAGGCTTCCTCCTGCGGCTGACCCTGGGGTCGACCTTCTGACCCTACAGAGTCCCCCTGTGTAGCCAAGAACATTCCCAGGCAGAACTCCGCTCCCCTGCTCCAAGCTGCACCCCTAGGGAGAGGGGAAAGGCCCCCCGGGGCAAAGGCAGAGCCCCCCTTGACACTCTCCCTGGTAAGTTATGGTGGGGTGGGCACAGGAGGGACCCTCTCTCTTTGCCTCTCAATGACCCTGTAATGTGTCCCTTCCCAGGTGAAGCCAAGCGGGAGGGGAGCAGCGTCCTCCCTGACCTCACAGTCTGTGGCTCAGGTGGCCAGCCAGGCCCTGATCTGGGGTGATCCGAACCGGGGCGGTGGGGTGAGCGTGGCTCCAGGCTGCCCCTCCCCCATCCTCCTTTTCCCCTCCTTTTGCCCCCTTCCCCATCCTTTCCATTGCCCGCTGTTGTCCAGTTTGCATCCCTCGAGGTCCTCAAGGCCTCCCCTCCGCTGCAGCCCCTCTGACACCTCCCCCCATGTGACTCTCGACTGCAGGTCCCTCCCCGGCCTGGCCGGAGGATGTTCCGCACCGCTGCCTCGCAGGGGGCTCAGGGGGCCGCCAGGGCTTTGCTTGGAGGCTACTCTCAAGCCTATGGGACTGTCTGCCACTCGGCACTGGGCCACCTGCCCCTGCTAGAGGGGCACCGCGTGTGAGCCGCCCTACTCCCTTCATCTGGCCTGTTCCTGCCCCAGCACCTTTCCCCGACCCTCCCCGGTCTCCTGCACCCCTTAGCCCTCCCTGCTTTGCCTGGCCATGCTGGAGTTCCAGGGAGCTTGCCTAGGCCTCCGTGGGGGAGATGGGGGCCCTGCCCCAGCCCCAGTGACTTCCTCCAATAAACTCATGTCCACCCCCAACCTAAGCAGCCATCGTTCCTCCACTCCCTTCTGAGGCCATAGTACCAACTAGCTGGGGGCCCCGACCCCTTTCCTGGAGCCTGCCCTCCTCCTCTGAGGAGGGCACCATCCCTGGTCACCTCACCACCACCCGTGTCCTCGGACTTCCAACCCAGAGGTCCTGCCCACTCCACATCCTGCACTGAGCGTTTTCCTCTAGATTTGCCTGGGGCCGCTTCCTCTCCTTTGTCCATTCTCTCCCTACCTGCTGTGGCTTTGGGGTCCAGGGTGGACCTGTGGGGTGGGGACCTAGGGCCACCCCATGGCCATCTTTGTGACTCTGAGCCAGAGGAGAGAAGCGGTCAGCCCCACCCCTCCTCCACTGTCAGGGACTGCAGCCTGCGCCCCCACCCCGCCCCTGTACAGCCACCACCTGATCTGTCTCCAGTCTATGTAGGTGAGGGTGGGTGTGGGGTCAGGGTTACCTCCTCTGCTCACCCACAGGCAAAAATCCTGGTGTGAGTTCAGACCAGGGCTGTGGCTTTGGTAACCAGGGCTGCAGAGATCAAAGGGCCCTATGGGCACAGAGCTGTGTCCTAGGGTGCTAGGTGTCCCCAGCTGCATCTGACCCTGAGCTGGGGCTGGAACACAGGCAGCTGGGAAGCTCACAGGGAGGAGCTCAGTCTGAAGGGTGTGGCCTGTGCTGTTGGTGGGGGGTTGGGCTCCAGGCTCAGTGTCTGGGAAGCTCACAGGCTGGAGGAGCTCAGCCTGAAGGGCGCAGCCTGTGCTGTGGCTGTGGCTGGGCTACCGGGAGCAGGGGCTCTGCTGGCTTGTGGAAGAAACTGTCACCATGGAGAAGGGAGAGGAAGGACAAGGTGTGAGCAGGGGAGCTGAGCAGAGGGTGGGAGCTGGCACTGCCCTGGTGCTGGGCCAGGCACCTACAGGAGACAAAAAGGGAGGCTGGGCTTGGGAGAAGTTTGGAGGAGGTGGATGAGGGAGCCGGAGGGCTGGAGGAGGTGGTGAGCCAGTCAGAGATCCTGCCATGGGCTTGTTTCCTGAGGGGTCTGCCCAGTGGTCTGCTTGTTGAACTTCAAAAGCCCAAGGCACAGCCCCAGGGTGCTGAACAAGCAGGACACAGAGGCCAGGGGGCTGCAGGGCTGGAGGCTTGGCCTCAGGCTAGGCAGAGTGTGGTGGGGTTGCTGAGTGGGGAAGCACAGGTGGGTGCCCAGGAGTGTGCCGGCACGGGGACAGGGACAGAAGAGCACGTACAGCGTGAAGTTGGAGGGGCCGAGGGGGACCTTGGAGTGAAGCTGGGGGCCTTTAGTGCCCCCACAGGGATGGGTGGTGAGTCCACAGGGGAACCCAAGAGGCCACATGGTTAGAGGCTGCAGGATAGAACCGGGCTATTATACACACGGGGAACATGCTAGATTATTTTGTGGGTTGTTTTATTAACACCGACATGTGCCCCATCCTGGTTTAGAAGATGTGGAGGGTGCAGGCAGGGCGCTCCGAAGGCCCTGGCAGGGCAGCCAGCCTGTGGCCTCTCCATGGGCTCCACGTTGAGAGCCTGTCCGTTCAGCCACACCCCAGGCAGCACCAAAGCAAACGTGCCCACAGGAGACAGGTGCACCTGCTCCAGGCACCTTTCCCACCTGGCCAGAAGTCCCTGCTGTCGTCCCTATTTGGGCGGTGGCTTTGGTAACCAGCTGGCTGGGGCTGTCCAGCAGAGACAGCGGGGCCACTTCCCTTCCTCTCCCAGCTGCTGAAGTCAGAACTGCTGCCTCTAGCGGCCTTGTTTAAGTCAGTTCCCTCTTAGGATTTATTACACTAAAAAAATTTTTTTTGAAAAGAAATAGCAGATCCAGGTGGTGTAGATGCAATTAAATAGAATACAGAAACAGGAATTTCACAAAGCTAGCATCTAACAGTGGGGGCTTTGCACGCATGTGCCAAAACGCATCATTCTGAGTCAGTTACACTCCCCACAGGGGGTGAAAACAGATAAAAGATATGCCAGGAAGCCTGGACAGACTCTTGGTGTTGGTGACAAAGAGGAAAGGCCCTGAGAACAGGGGTGGGGTGGGGTGTCTGCTGGGCACCAGGAGGGCAAAGACCACTCCCACCTGCAGGGGTGCCCAGGACCTGTGTCTCAACAGCTGGGATCAGCCTCAGCTGCACCTTGTCCCCTGCCCTCACCTGGCCCCACACCTGTCCAAGACAAGCACCCCACCATCCAGCCCTTCTGGTGCCCAGGCTGGGCCTATGCAGGGGACGCTCATGAGGCTGGGGCCACAGGTTGTCCATCTGGACCGTTTTATTGAGCTGCAAAGCCCAGTCCCCCTCCCCACTCTCACCCAGTGCTGGCCAGAGCCTTGCTGGAGGAGATGGCAGACCTGCCAAGGCAGCCCCTAAGGCTTCCCTGTGCCCCTTCCCAGCCATCTGCCCTGTCCAGCTTCCTTGCCACTCCAAAGGGCATCCTTCCGGTCTGGCTCCACCCCTCCCTTGCAAACTGCCTGCAGCCAGCAGCTCAGTCTTCCCCACAGCAAGAGCACAGGCCTCGGAGAAAGACGCTGGGAGGCAGTGAGCAGCAGAATCCAAGTAGGACAGGAAATCCTGAGGATGGAGGATACCCTGAGAGAGAGGGAGGGAGGGAGGGACGGGAGCCCTGAGAGCAGGAGGCCCTGAGGAGGAAAGGAGCCCCAGAGAGTGGGGAGTTGAGGCACAGACGTGGGGCCCTTGAAAGAGGAAGGGGACTCAGCGGGGCACAGAGGTGCACATCTGTAATCCCCCCATGTAGGGAGGCTGAGGCGGGCAGATCACTTGAGGTCGGGAGTTGGAGACCAGCCTGGCCAACATGGTGAAACCCTGTCTCTACTAAAAATACAAAAATTAGCAGGGCACGATACCAGGCATATGTAATCCCAGCTTCTTGGGAGGCTAAGGCACGAGAATCATTTGAACCTGGGAGGCAGAGGTTGCAGTGAGCTGAGATGGCGCCACTGCATTCCAGCCTGGGTCTGGAAAAAAAAAAAGGCGTTGGGGTACTGAAGCACAAAGAGATGGCGGAGCCAGACGCTGCGCCGTGCAAGGCCGACGGTGCAGAGATGAAGATGCTGAGGAGAGAAGGTGCTGAGGGAAGAAAGGCACTGGTGGCGAGGGGCTGGAGCCCTAGTACTGGGGAGGCCGGGGGCACAAACGGCAGCTGCCGGGTGAGCCCCAGTAGGAGCCGAGCTGTGGCGCACTCAGCCAAGCCCCAAGCAGCCGTGGCCTGGCAGTCACCGCTCAAGCACAGGAGCAGTGCTCCCCTTGCTCCGTGGGGGCTCCGGGTGGCCATGGCAGCAATTGGGACACCCTGGCCTGGGCTGCTGGGCCAGGAAACTCATTTCTTGCCTTTGAACGTGCCCAGAATCTTGGGCACAAACTTGCCTACCTTGCTGTCCCTGGTGCCCTCCTCCACCGGGCCCTCCCCAGCCCCGGAGCTGCCGGCCTCCTCTTTCTTGCAGAAGACCTCGAAGCGGCTGTACACGCGCTTCTCCTTGCGCATGCTCTCCATGCGGCGCAGCAGCCGATCGCGCTCCTCTGCGCTGGCCGGCAGCGTGCGGCTCAGCCGGCCTTGGGTCCCCAGGCTGTCGGAGCGGAAGATGGCTGAACACTTGTCCTTGTCGGACATATCTGGGGCCAGGCCGCCAGCAGCCGGTGGACGGCCTAGCTCGGGGCTGCTGTGGGCCGGGCCGGGGACCGGGGAAGGTCCCACACGGTGCTTCTGGCCATGGGCGCTGATCTGCTCCAGAATGGCCTTCGTGTCATCCCGAAGGTTGCTGCTGTACAAGGCGTTGGCCGTGGCAGAGGCCAGGCGTGCCCGGGGGCCCCGCTCCTCTCCTGTGGCAGCCTCCGTGCTGTCACCCCGGCCCAGTGACGGCCGCCGCGGGCTCTCGGGCTGCCCGTTCTCCTGCGGCACTGGGAAGCCTCCCTCATCCTCCATGCGCCGCTCGCCCTTGGGGCTCAGCAGCTGCCTAAGGCGCAGGGAGCCTTTGCGCAGGACTTCCATGGGGCCGCTCGGCCCCTCCTCCGAGGGCCCGGCCTTCGGGGACTCTCCGGAGGAGGCAAGGGTGAGGCTGCCCCTGCGCTCTGGCACTGGGGGCACAGGACTGCCCCTGCGCTCCGGCACGGGGGGCACAGGACTGCTCCTGCGCTCGGGGTAGGCTGAGGTGGGGCTCCCCTTCTGCTCGATAAATCCTGTCGTTGGGCTTCCTCTTCGAGTGGGAAACCCAGGCGTGGGGCTCCCCTTCCGCTCAGGGTAAGCCGAGGTGGGGCTTGCTTTTGGCTCAGAATGCAGCACCTGGCGCTCCCCGGGCCCTTCCAGTGGCAGAGGGCTGTCCAGCCCTTGCGGGGAAGTGGAGCGGCCCTGGGCAGAGACGAAGTGGGAGGGCAGGTGGTCAGAGCCGCTCCGGCCCAGCGTATCAAGCAGCTGCGCCGCGGTGAGCGAGGCGGCTCCCGGCTGCCGTTCCGCCTCCTGGTTCAGCTGCTGCGCGAAAGAGTCGCGCAGGTCCAGCAGGCAGCTTTCGAGGCTGCGGCGCTCGCTCCCCACGCCACCTGGGGCAGCCACCTCTTCCCGCCATGCCTGGGACACGACGGCCTTGCTGTGGCTGGCAACGGTGATGGCGCCCGCGCCGCCGCCGGGATCACGGGCTGGGCCCTTATACTTCTCCAACAGTTCGGCCACCTTGGTGGAAGCCGCGGAGCGCACGGCCTCTCCGCCAGGCCCCAGCGACTCGCTCACCGTCTGCTCTTTGTGCAGCAGCTGCACCTTCTCGGTGGCCGCCGCAGTCCCGGTCGCGCCCTCGGCCTGTGATGCGCTGAAGATGAGCGAGGAGCGCAGCCTGGAGCTGCGCTGGATGAGGGGGTTCAGGCGCGAGCGGAAGGAGTCCTGCTTGGCCAGGCCGGGCTCCTCCGGGCCCTCGCGCTCCAGGCTGCCGCCGCCGCCGCCCAAGCCTGGCACGGGGACCTTGGTGGGGAAGGCTGCGGGGACGCGGAAGGCCGAGGGGAGCAGGTCGCCGGCAGCTGCCCGGCCCCCCGGAGCCAGCACGTCGTCTTCATAAGCCTCGGCTTCCATGGGCGCCGGGTGGCCGTCGTCGCCCCCATCCTCGCCATGGCAGCCGCTCAAGTAGGAGGCCAGGCGCCAGCGCCGCAGCCCGGCCCGCCCCTCCGGCCCGCCCCTGCGCTCCGGCTCCGCCTCGGGAGCGGGGTCTGGGCCGGGCCTGGCCGCCGCCTGGCAGGGGAAACGCTGGGCCAGGTTGGGGCGCGGGGGCCCGCCGGGTTCCAGGCCACGGGGGCCGGGCCCGAAGGCGGGGTCCGAGCCGTGGCGCACCTCGCGGGACGCGCTGGACGGCACGTAGTCCAGCCGCTGGTGGCCGTCGGGCCCGAGCTCCGGGAAGCGCGGCCCGGCGCCCAGAGTGAAGTCATCTGGGTCCGCGAAACCCGCGCGGCCCCCGCGAAGCTTCTCGAACAGGCCCTGCGGGCGAGCGGGCGCGAGCTGCGGGTCCCACTGGTACTGCTGCTGGTAGAGCTGGTCGCGGTGGAAGTGGCTGGTCTGGAAGCGGAAGTCGTCGCCGTGGCTGAGGAATGTCTGTCGCGACACCTGCCGCGCGGCCGCGAAGTTCTCCACGGCGCCCGCGCCCTCGGCCGCGAAGCTGTGCCGCTTGAAGGCGTCCATCTCCAGGTGCCGCGCCTGGAAGAAGCCCCGCGTGCCCGCGAGGTCCCCAGCCGGCCCGGCCTCAGCCTCCAGGCGCCGCGACAGCGGCCGCATCCCCGCGTGCAGCTCCAGGGCGCCCCCCGGCATCCGCAGCGGCTCCTCCCGGCGCAAGGCCGACAGGAAGTGGCGGTCCGGGTCGAGGAAGGAGGGGAAGCCCAGGCCCTCTTCGCGGGGTGGTGGGAACAGGAGGTGCGCTCGTTTAGGGAAGGAGAAGGGGGTTGGCACCCCGACCCCAGGGACGCCCACGAGGGGCCCGGCCCCGGCATACGGAGCCAGGGCATAGGTGTCCATGCGGGCCAAGGCCGTGGCCGAGGGCACCAGCGGCTCGGACTGCGCAAAGAGGATGCGGAACTCCTCGTCGAAGCTGGAGACCAGCTCTCCTTGGAACACGTGTGCCAGGCTGCGGTGGATCTTCTCGAAGGACCACATGAAGCTGTGGGGGGTCAGGGCCAGAGTCAAACCGAGCTGGAGCAAGGGCAGTGCAGCCTTGTGAGCAACGGCTGGGGCGGGGAGGACTCAGGGACGTGAGTTCTGCAAGGGCCTGGGCCTGGCCTACAGGTGCAGGTGGCTACAGGGCAAGGGCTCCTGGTGAGAAGGGCCCTGGTGTGGAAGGGTAGCACTGGGGCAACAGGAGGAGGCCCCAGAGAAGGAGCCGGGGGAACCCTGTGGGCGCACCTGTAGCTCCCACTCATCACCACAGCGCAGTCCACCAGCAGGAACTTCTCCTTGACGTGGCCCTTGAAGGACTTTCCCGTCCGGCAGTAGTACGTGGGGCCTGCCACAGTCCGCACGCGCAGGAACTGGGAAGGGAGGGGAGTCAGATCTCTGCCAGGGGGCCTCCCCAATCCCCCACTCCCGGGAACTCACATCCACGTGGTGCAGGTTGACACGGCACTTGTCGGCCATGTCCAGGAAGTGCTGTGCGTTCATCTCATCCAGCAAGATGTAGACTGGGACCCGACGGGCTGCGGCCTCCAGCACTTCGCTCAGCAGGTCCACATCAGTGAACATGTCCATCACCACGGCCACCACCTGCAGGGGTGGGTCAGGATGGAGAGCAGAGGCCCCTGCTGTCCTCACACCATTGTCTAGCTTCCCCTCCACACCTGGGAGACATCTGGGTTACCCACAACCCCTGTAAAACACATGCTAGCCCATCCCAGGGAGCGGGGCCACATCTGGGAAGATGGGTAGGAGGAAAGGACCCAACAGAAGAAGCATGGAGCTGCTGGCCATAAGGGGGGGAGCGAGGCAGATGCAGGGCAGAGAACCCTGGATGAGGGTGGGCGCCGCAAGGGGCCCTCAATCTCCCCTCCACTCTACAGATGGCTGAGCTGCCCCCGCCCCGGCCACAGGGCAGCTGTCAGGGCTGAGGGGGGTCGCTGTCCAGGAGGGGGTCACTGCCCTGGGCAGGGGCAAAGGCAGAGGCCTTTAGCGTTTGCACCTGAGGCCTCAGTCGCCATGGTTTAACAGCACCCTCTGCAGTCTGCTAGCTACTTGGTGAGGGTCTGAAGCCCTCAGCTGGCCTGAGGGAATTATCTGAACAATGAACCCAGGCTGGTGGGGGTGCCCACCCATCCCAGGGCCCTGGAGTTTCTGGGCACTGGCCATGACGGAGAACTGTGCAGAACCTGCAGCCCATGGTGACCAAGACCTGCCAGCCCTGAAGATCTCTGCCCGGACTGCCCACTACAGCTGGAGCTCAGGGCTCACCCCACAAGCTGGTCATGCTCATGTGCCTCCAGCACAGGCTCCTCCCCGCCACCCTACAGCTGTGATGGCGCACCTGCTGGGCGGAACGGATCATCCTGCGGGCCTCATCCTTGATGCTGGGGCTGTCGGGGGGTGGCGGCTGCACCAAGGTGGTCACCTCGGTGCCCTGGAAGCCAAAGGTCAGGGGCCAGCCCAGGTCAAGCTCAGGCACAGCCTGGTCTGACTTCACCGGCCAGTATGTACCCGAGGAGCCATCCATGTCCACGTCGAGAAGGCTGCCATCAGGGGGCTCTCGGGCAACACACTGTGGGGGCCGAAGGTGTCGGCTCACATGTTCCAGCTCTTCAGGGCACAGGAAGTCAGGTGCCCCCTCGGACGCCAGGAAGCGGCTATAAGCCTCGGAGCCACCTTCGGCCAGTGCATCCACCGCCAGGCGGTAGTACTCTTTGTAGTGAGGTGGCAGGTACCCGGGTGCCAGCGGGTTGTCCCCCTGCGAGGAGCTCTGGGAGCGACGGGCCATGTTGGGGCCAGGGGCCTGGAGGGGCAGGGAGACACGTGACCAGGGGTGGGGGCACTGGGACCACTCCTGCCGTCAAGCATGGTCACACTGTGGAAGGGGCCATTAGGGAGTTGGCTAGGCCGGAGTTCAGCCCATGCCCAGGCCGCCTTCCAGGGCACCAGCCGAGCCAGGCTCACAGAGGATGGCCCAGCCCTAGGACACCCCTAGTTGAGGCACCAGCAGGTATCCCAGGCTGGGGCACAGGTATCCCAGTCCTGTCTCTCCTTCCTCTGGGAGGCTGGGGCAGGAGAAGTGCTTGAAGCCAGGAGTCTGAGGCCAGCCTGGGCAATACAGCAAGACCCCATCTCTACAAAAAATTTTAAACATTAGGCAGGCATGGTGGCACGTGCCTGTAGTCTCGGCCACTTGGGAAGCTGAGGCAGAAGGGTCATTTGAGTCCAGGCGTTGCAGGCTGCCGTGAGCTATGATTGTGCCAATGCACTCTGCCTGGGCCACAGCGAGACTGCATCGCTACAAAAAATAAAACCAAACCCTCTAAAACATTTCATGATTCTTGGCTTAAAGACAAACGTCATCTGGGATACATTCATCATTATAATATTCACTTTTTTTCTAAGACATTCATGAGCCCCTGGCACTGTGCCTACTGAACAAGTTGGTCTGCCCATGCTGCCTGTGTGTCTCTGCCTGGGAGACGCCGAGTAAGTCGCTGCACCTCTCTGGCCCGTACATCTACTGCACAGCACAGCTGAGGGTCCACATGACGCCACGCTTCACCTAAGATGAGTGCAGCAAACAGGGCTGTGACCACCCTCCTCCAGGAACGCGGAGGTCCACATTACTGGATCTCAGCCACACCTCTTCCCATCCTGTTTCACAGGTGGGTTCCCATAGCCCATTCTCTGACCCCTAGACCCTGTCCCTGTCTACCAGCCACTCTCCTTCCCTTGGCCCACCCTTGAGCTCTCTCCTGTCACTGTCCCTCTTAGATGAAACCTCCCTGGGCCACAGCCCATTGGTGCCCACAGGTCCTTCAGGGCCTGCACTCCACAGCCCCCAGATCTGGCTCTTCACTTGCACTGAGTCCTGTCCCCACCAGCCCCAGTTCAAGGCAGCAGGGACCTTTCCAGGTCTTGGGCTCCCCACCACCATCCACACTTGCCTGCCCCACAGTCCACCCTGTTCTCCAAAGGGTCCCTGCAGGGGGCCTGGCCTCTCCAAAAAGGTGTCTGATGGGGACCTCTATAGGGCGCCCAGGCCCCATGTGCACATGGTCATGGAGCTACCTGGGTGCCTCTCCCTGGAAGGAGAGCCCTAGGGAGCACTCAGCCCATCCCAGTGCTCCTCGGCTTGCTAAGGGAGGCAGGACACCTATCCCCACCTAGCACACAGGTTCCTGAATGTTGGCCCTGGCTGGGGAGGCAGTTCAGCCCAGACAGAGGAGCATGCCCTGGGGCGTTGACAGGATGGGCGCTGGCCAGCTGGACTGCATGGGTGCTAGCTTGGCTGAGAATATCGGGGTCAGGAGGCAGCCGTCCTGCCTGGCGCCCCTGGGGGTGACATGGAGTTGACACTTGGGGATACCTGGTACCACTCAGTTATCCAGCCCCAGATGCCAACCGGCCTGGGAGAAGCTGTCCCAACATTTCTTTGTTGAGGCACTGTCCTCATGGTTCACATGTGGGGCTGGTTAGGGCACACTGTCTTGGTTGTGCCAGGAGCAGATCAAGGCCGACCACATGGGGGTGAGGGGCAGGCCTGTCTGGCTGGGTGGGGGCGCCCACTCACCACTGCCAGCCTGGCTGCCGAGGCAGTGTCTGATCGCACAGGGCTTGAGGGAACAGCCCTGCTGACCTTGAGGGGCACTTTCTGATGCTGGGTGGGGACACTCTAGAAAGGACCCCCACTGTCCCTTTGGATTTCACAGGGTAGGGGAATCAACAGTGTCCAGGCTGTGTGTAATGGGGGCAGGGACTGTCGGGACTGTGGAAGCCCCTGTGGCCAGAAGCCCTCCAGGAGGCACCACCGTCCACACAGAGTGATGCCAATGGCTTCCTCCAATGACTTCATTCCTCGCGTTGTCTGCTTTCATGGGTCCGTGTCTCCCCGGCTATGGATGGGGCCGCAGCCACTCCCGAGCCTGAGATGGAGCACCCCAGTGGCCTGCATGCCCACACATTTGTGTAGCAAACGCCTGCCCAAGGGAGGGAGGGCACGGAACCCACCCATGGCCAATGACTCAGCACGAATCCACTCTTCTGCTGACCCCTGATCTGTGACTTGAGGTCAGGGCTCTCAGCTGGGCTTCAAGGACCCCATCCTCTCCACCCTGGCAGTAAGTGGGGCATCTGGAAGGAGGACCCCATGGAAGGATCCAGAGTTCCTACGCAAAGTGGGGTGAGCCCGTGCCGTTCCGACGGGCACAGGAGGGCGTGGAGGCTCTAGAGGGCGGAAAGGTGGGGTGGGGAGGACGGAGCTCACGACCGGAAGTCGCTCAGTGATAGTTTGCGGGGTGGGCAGCCCAGCGCCCAACGGGGTCAGTGCACCCGACGCGCTCGCGACTGAGGCGGCGGGGGGCCCCAGGACCGTGGGCACGAGGGGCAGCACCCCCGTCGCTCGTGCTGCTCTCCACGCGGGGATCCAGGCCGCACTCCGGCCACCCCACGCCACGGCGGCCGTCCCCAGGGAAGGGCCCAGCCCGTGCCCAGCCCGTGCCCAGCGCCCAGACTCCAGCGAGGCCGGAGGGCGGGACGAGGCGGCCGGGCAGGCTGGACCCGGCCCCGGGCCCGTCCCATCGGCTCTTCGCGGGCCGGCGTCGTGCGAGGGCGCTCGCGTCCAAATGCGCGCAGCGGGGCCCCTGTCCGGGCCGCCCCCGCCGCCCCGCCGCCCGCGCTCCAGCCCCACCGCCCCCTGGATCGCGCGACCCGGCCCGGGTGCCGGCGCGACGGCGGCCCAGGTGGGGCCGCACCGAGGGGCGCCCGCCCGCCGGGGGAGGGGGCCCTACCTGGCCAGGTGCGCGGGGTCTCGGCACAGGGGCAGCAGGAGCCGACCGCCGCCCAGCGGCCTCGCGGTCCGGTGGGTCCGGCAGCCACTCCCTGCGCGGCGCGCCCGGCGGCCCGGCCTGATTCACGCGCCCGCCCCCGCCCCGCCCCGCCCGCCGCTCCTGCCTCCTGCCTGCCCGGGCAGCACCTGGGGGCGGGGCGGCCCCACCCGCGGCGCGCCCGCATTCCTGCGCCCCGGCCCGCGCCCCGACCGTCCTCCCCGCCCCGCCCGCGCCCTGCGGGACCCCGGCGCGCCGCCGCCGGGGGCGCGAGGCCCTCACTCCAAAGGCCCCGGCCCCGGGGAGCCCAGCTGCTGACCCCAGGCTCGAAGTCCTAGCTGAACCCTGACCCTCGCCCCGGAAGTCGGGGTGACGCGGAAGTTCCGGCTCGGTCGCTAGGAAACGAGCCAGCCCGACGCCAGGGGCGGAGCTCTGGCCTCCTGGCCCAGCTGGGGAGGCAGGTGAGGCAGGTGAGGACGCTGCGGCGCGCCGGGCCCGAGAGCGCGGGGGATCCCTTCACCACACACCGGTCTCCTTCCGCACTGGCGCCCAGACGTAGAGGGGACAGCCCCGCCCACGCAGAGGACCCCCCGGCCCCGGCCCCCCACACACTGATGCCCCAGCACACACTGGGGGTGCCGTGATGCCCACAGCACCTGGGGTGCCCCATTGTTCTTCCTCATCCGCGCACACCGACGCCCACCCGTGTAGGGGACACTGCACACACTGACCCCCTGCACAGACCAACCCCAAATGACCTGTCCCTCATCCTTCATGTACACTGACCACCCGTGCACACGCGGGCCTGGAATGACCTGTTCCTCATGTCCACCAACCGCACAGGCACAGGAGACTCCTCAGGAAGGCAGAACCACAAGCACACTCCGTCCTGCACACCAGTCACCCAGGAACATGCTGACGTCTGGCACGTGGAGGACCCCAGCTGCAACTGGGATCCCTCAGACACTGACCCCACAGGCAAACAGGGGATGCCGTATTCACACGGACTCTGAGAGCACTCCCTCACACATACGGAACCCTGGGTGTACACACGGGGACCTTTCAAAAGCCAAGCCCCACACGGACAAGGGACCCAGCGTGCACATCAAGCCCCACATGCCAGGTGCCCCCCACCGCCATGTACACAGCAACCCCCACACATCACCCCAAGCTGCCCCTGGTGCTCCAGTCCCCCCAGGTGCCCCTCAGGCCCTCGCTTAGGGCCCCTACCGACACTTAGGCCCCGCCCTGCACTGGGTCATCGTCCAAACCACCACACCTGGCCCCTGCCACTCCCACCCGGGACCTGGCCCTCCGGAGCCCTTTCTGCGGTCATCAGTCACCTTCCTCTTTGTCTCTTACCATGTGACCCTATTTTGCTTTCAGGGTCACTCCCATTTCATTTGTTCCTTCCCCAAACACTAAGTGATAAATGGGTGAGGGGGTCAGACCAGTGCCCAGGCAATTGTGCTGTAGCAGGTGAGGGTCGTGGGGCACCGGCAAGGACCCCGACAGGCTGGGGCAGGCAGGAGGAGCCTCCCAGGGATGAACTTGGGGGTCAGCTGTGTGGACCAGGGAGAGGGGTGATGCTCCAGGGCCTCACAATAACATCTGCCAAGGCTGGGACCAGAGAGGGTCTGAGAGTGTGGATGGGTCAGTGCCTTGTGTGGCTGGGGAGCAGGCCTGGGAGTTGACTGGGTTCCCAGGGCAGTGGAGAGGCATGGAGGCTTCAGCAGAGGGGGGCTGCACTCATGCTTGTGGTGAGAACCCAGCAGCTTGGAGCAGGGAGGTGAGTGCTGGACTCCAGATCCTGGGCCCAGCAGGGGGATGGGCTGAGCCTGGGGTGGAGGGCGGGCAAGCCGGGACTGGGGGACTGGAGGATGGGCTATGGCCAAGTGCTCTTGCTAGGCATCCTGGCTCAAGCTACTGGGCACACACCTGGGGAAGGCAGGCAGGCAGGACATCAGCTGGGAAGCCTCAGGGGAGCCCGTGTTCCTGCTGTCATCCACTCAGGCCCACGTGGTGTGCCCTGCTCCCCACCGCCCCTGCCCTCTGCCACTCTGAGCACCCCTCTTGGTGTTTCTCACTCCCCAGGAGAATGCACAGTAAGAAGAGGGGACCAAAAGCTGCAGCTGGAAAGTGGCAGATGCCCCACCCTGGGCCCAAGTCGGGAGCCGTTGCTGGTGAGTGCACCTTCTGACCTCCAGGGCACTGTCACCCAGACACTGGCCTGTGAGACCCTCTGTGTAGCCACAGAGGGACACCCCGTCTGAGAAGAGCCCTCCTTCCAAGAGTGGTTTTCAGGGGATCTCAGAGTTGGGATTGGGTGTGACTGACTGAGGGTTCAGAGCCCATTCATTCACCTCCAGCCCTGAGCCTGAATCTTCTACCCCAGGGGACAGCACTCAGAGAAGCCCCGCTTTGGAACACACCGAGGTGGGAAGGGGGCAGAAGCAAGTGGGAGGGGCTTAGGTGGCCACAAATAGGTTTTGAAAGAGGAGGGCTTGAGTCCAAGTTGGGGCTTCTCTGACTAAGTATGTGGCCCGCTCTGACTCTGCTCCATCGGGGCGTCCTGTGCTGCCCTCTGCCTGCTGCTTTGCTCCCAGGCCGCCTTCTCCATAGTCACTTCCAGGTTGGATGGTGACAACTCACCTGGGTTGAGTTTTCCTGTGGGTCAGGAAGGAGACTTCCCCCACTGTGCCCCAGTGGCCCCACCTTCACTGTTGTCCCTCCCTTGCCCTGACTCCCATTTATTCTCTGTGCTGGCTGTGAACACATTCCAGGCTGCAGATCTGGGGTCCTTCAGCACGCGGGCCTGCACTGGGGTCTGTGCTTGCTAAGAGAGCACCCACCCTTCTCCCCAGACTGCCCCTCTGCTTAGAGTAGGCCTGGCCCAACACCCCTGGATGCCAGAGAGCTCCCAGATTCACAGAAACAGGTGGGGTGATGGCGACTGCTCCTCCATGCCAGGCTAGGGTTAGAGTCTAGTTCCCCAAAATAGCCCCAGCCGCGTCTGAGGCGGGCAGCCCTCCTGGAATGAGGATAATGGGCCCAGGCGCCGCGTGCTGCTTCCGCAGTCTCTAGCCCTGAGTGCACTGCACTCCAATAAACGGGGCAGGGCAGGTGGACCAGCAAGCCAGTCAGGAAACTGGGTTGCGGGGGCGGGGGGCTGCTTTCAGTTCTGCTACCTGCTGACTCTGTGCATACCCAGGCTCTCACCCTGCCCTGCAGCCCATACACTGCCCTGGACAGTTCTGGCCCAGCCTGCCTGGGTCTGCTGCGGGGACACCTCTGTCCCTGAACAAGTATCTGCCCTCAGTGCCTGTTTCCACCAAGCACTGGTCAGCCTGGACAGGCTGGCTGTCCCTTGGTCATGCGATGCCCTGTGTGGCAGGCACCCACTTCACTTGGCAGATGTGAAGATGGGCCCACAGATGCCCGCATCCAGTCTGGCATCCTGGCCCTCCGCAGGCATCTCTAGGTTGCTGGAGTGGCCGCCACACCAACCCAACAGTCCAGGGCCCCTCCCTGCCACCCGCTCCAGGCCTTACCTGGCCTTGGGTCTGCAGTGCTTCAGGGCCCTCATTCCGGAGCTGCTCCAGGGCCACAGCCAGCTGCAGCCCCTCCATGTGTGCCCAGGCCTGCTCCTCCTGCAGCTGCTGCAGCCATAGCTGCTCCTCCTGCAGCTGCTGCAGCCACAGCTGCTCCTCCTGCCACAGCTGCATCTGCAGCTGGACCTGCCGCCACCGGTCCTCCAGCAGCAGCTGCTCCTGGGCCAGGCACAGCTGGACCTCATGGAGCCTCAGCAGTTCAGGGCCCAGGGCTGGCATGGGGCCCCCCGCTCCACAGCCCTCCATGTGCCCAGCAAGGACCAGCACCAGCTCCGACCCTGGAGCAGTGGCCTGCACTGGTCTGGAGGCTGCCTGTGGCTGCTCTGGCCTAGCCACCCTGGGGTGTCCCTGAGGAGTTTGCTCGATGCTGGTCACGTGCCCTGTAGGGGCCACCCCCGCTTCACCCTCAGGGCCCCCTGGGGTCGGGGGCGGGGGCTGGACCTCAGGGCCCTGCTGGCCAGCTGCCGGCTGGGCCCTGCCCGCCCTCCTGGCCCGGGGTTTGCGAACTCGACCTCGTTTCCCAGACATGGCCCTGGATCCAGCGCCTCCTTCACCAGGTGTCTGCTCCCCAGGGGCCGTGGCTCATCGACCTCGGCCTCAGTCAGGCCAGCTCAGAGGGCGTCCTGGGAGGCCACGGTGGCTGTGCGTTCCCACACCAGGCTCGGCCCCCTGTTCCAGGCCCTGCCCCCTGGCTGGTGCCCGAGGCGCCACGGCTTGGGACTCTGGCTCTGCCTGTGGGCCTCACTGGCCCCACTCGGCAGGGCCTGGCCACACCAGGGAGTTTATAGGGACTCCAGCTCAGTGGCTTGCCCGGGCTGAGGCTGACTGACGCGCTGACACGGCGGGCACGGGGCTTTACAGGCCACAGTCCCTGCTGGTGAGACTGGGAAGGAGGCTGAGAAGCTGGAGGAGGCAGCACAGCAGCTAGAGCGCCGGCTGCGCACAGCGACGGGCGTGCCTGGTCCTGCCCTGGGCGGCACCAATGCCCCCCGCCCCCGCCCCACCCCGGCTTCCCTGGTCCCACATCTGGTCGAGGGAAACTCAAACTGCAGGCCACAGAGCCAGGAGCTGCATCCTGGCCGCACTGACCCTCAGGGCCCAGACCCTCACTGGCCACAGACAACCTGAGCCCAGCTGGCCACGGCAACCCACAGCCCCAGCCCATCCTGAGCACTCCAGAGGGCTCCAGGGCAGTTAGCCCCGCTGGGGTTTGAGCTTGCCCACGGCGTTCGGTGGAGACAAAGGACCGAGGGACCTGGTGGCAGCTGGGGCAGGACTCGGGCAACAGTGCTGTGGCTAGCGGGAGAGACTGGGCCCTGGAAGACCCACAGAGCAGTCTGTGAACTGATCTGGGGCCGAAAGAGAAGATCGGGCAGCAATGGAGGTGGGGCGAGGGCTCTTGGTGCCATCCCGGCTCAGAGCTGGCTGTCCTGCCCACTGAAGAGCCTGGGCCAGAACTGCCTTTGGGTCTCAGGCCCAGAGGTGGGGGTGGAGGGCTAGCTCAAAATGCTAGCATCCCCTGAGCTTCCTGTTGGGAGGGTGGGCTCCAGGTGGCCTCCTCCCTAGCATTTCCCCAGCCTGGGGCCCGCTGACTCACACCCACGCCCAGGGCCCCATCCCAGCGGGCTCAGCCACACTGGCCAGACTGGTTTGCCTGGCCCAACCCTGCCTGGAGCATACCCACTCCGGTCTAACCCCAGAAGCTCAGGAGCAGAGACAGCCCTCTGCCAGGGGAACACCGAATTGAACACAGAGACAGGAAGGGCCTGGGGGAGGGAAGTGGCACAAGGTGGGGGACAGTATCAGGAGTGGGGTGGGGGCAGCAGGCAGCACTGCCAGCCCACAGAGTCCTCCAACCAGAGGTGCAGCCTGCCCACCCTGGGCCCGCAAGAGCCCAGGCCTGTTCCTGCTGGCTGGCCCTGGCCTGTGCCTCCCTGAGCCTCCCCCGACCCCACTGTGCAGTGGAGTGGGTGGTGGGGAAGGAGCCCGTGCTCCTTAAGGTTGTCCTTGGTCAGAGACCCCAGGTGGGGTCTCCCTATCGGCCAGGACCCATGGCCCTTTTGGTGCCCAATGAGTGCCTCTCGAAGGGCGGGGGCCCTCACACCCAAAGCTCACTGACAGGACCTCCTTTTTCTCTAGGGAAGCCCAGGGAGAACCATCCACCGCAGAGGAAAGCGGGCGAGCAGGTGAGGCAGCCTCAGCCTGCCGAGAGCCCTGAGGCCCCCACAGGTGAGAGCCGACACTCTGGGGGTGGGCGAGCTCAGCAGGGGGCTGCCCTGGGCCGGGACACACCCGGTGTGGGGCCGCGCTTGCGTGACAGGTGCAGGCGTGTGCACGTGTGGGTGAGTGCTCGGCACAGGCCTGCGGCACGCACGAGCACCCTGACGGGGCCCTCTCCTTCCCGGGTTGCTGCGTCTTGCCTGCCCCTTGCACACCGGGCGGCAGCGCGGCAGGGTGACAGGGCAGGGCGGCGCGGCAGGAAACGGGGCCTCCAGCCGCCTTCTCAGGCTCCCCACCAGGGTCGACTCCTCAAACCCTCCCCAGCCCAGAACCGCCCTGAGGCTGAGCAGCGCCTCCCAGCGCAAACTTGTCGCCAGTCCCCGCACCCGCCAACTCCCTCACTGCCCATTCTGTCCTGGCCGCTGCCGACCTCCTGCTTCCACGCTGGTGCTGGGCACGCCTCACCCTGGTCCCGCCTGCTCCCCGCTGGGCGCCTCTCCACGGAGCCTATGCAGCCTCGTGGCCCATATCAGGTCTGACCATGGTGCGTCCCCGCTGGGCATGGGCCATGCTGGCTGCAGCCTCCAGATGCAGGTGGGCACCACCAGTTAGCATGCCTCCAGCCCAGGCCCCGGCACCACCCATCACCTGATCACCTGTGTACTTCCCGCACTCTGCTCCAGGTGCCGGGATAAAGCCTGACCCTGTCCTGAGGACGGAAGTAGTGACAGTTGTTTGATGAGACTCTGGCGTGTGGGAGCATGCGTGGAAAGGCCCGGTGGGATGTGAGTGGTGGAGCGCGTCCAGTAGCTGGGATTTGGACTTGGCAAGAGGCAGCACTGAGAGGAGGCAGGGAGCACAGGCAAGGCCAGGCCACAGGAAGATCTGCCACTGAAGGCCAGCACCGAGGCTCTGCCCGGACGGTCTCCAGTTGCTCCTGTGCCTTGCTGTTGCTTTCTCCTGCTCGTGGTGTCAGGGAAAGGCGGGGGTGCCCCAGATTTGCTTTCTGTAGTTGGAGGTGGACTCCTAGTCTTCCTCCAGGACAGTCCAGCATCACTGCCTTGGTGTCCTGGGGGCCTTGGCTGCTGCAGGATGTGGGCAGACAGGAGCAGGGGGCCTCATGACCCCTGCCATGGTGCCTCTTTTTGCTACAGAGTGGGTTTCCAGCTCGGAAGCAGGGCTGCCGGGGTGCTGGGACCACATGGGTGGGGTTAGCAGGCAGGATTCTACGCATCTGGTGGGAACGTCTGTTTTAGCCAGAATAGACAGTGTTTCCTTCAGAGCAGCAGGGGTTGAGTGAAACTGCTCTGTCTCCAGGTGGGAGGCTCAGGGCTGGGCACTTAGTGTTGAGGCCGTGCCAGGCTCCAGCCTGCAGCCGTGGCCGCCCGGCTCACGGGCCCTTGGAAGAGTCCATGCTGCTGACTCAGCGCTTTCTGTGCCGTGGGGACACCTGGTCGCCATCACATGGACACGCTATTTTTGCACTGGGAGTCTATTCTAGGAAGTCCATCCAGACAGAGCACGCCTTCCCAGCCTCCTCCTCTCGGCCTGCAGCCCTGCTGTCTGCACACGTCTGGTGGCCCTGCTCTGGATCAGTGTTGGAAAAGGAGCTCCTGGTGGTGTAGCCACCGTTCCTGCCCCCATGCCACTCTGCCCTGGGCCTGCTGGCTGCCGTCCATGATGCAGTCATGATGTCACCTGCCTGTCTGCATCCCTGACTCTCCCTAGGGGCGTTCCCACAAGGTGCAGAGCCTTCCCTCGAGCTTGGCATTCCCTGCTCCTCACAGCCCCGTCCGCCAGCCTTTCCCAGCTGTCCCCATCACTGCTGTCCTGAGCTTGTCTACTTCAGGTCCTGGAGAGCCAGCCCAGCCCTCACCGGTGTCTGCAGTCACTGATACACAGAGCTCGAGCGACTCTTCCCATCCACAGGAAGTGGGTGACTAGGTGCCCCCAGGGGGGCTGTCCCTCGCTGTGGCCCCCAGGACCTCCCTGCATGGGACTATAGCATGGGCTGTGCTGGCTGCAGCCTCCGTGCAGGGGAGGTCAGGCCGGAGTTGGCGCCAGCATGTGGGAGCCCTTTCCCGCCTTTCCTCCGCATCGACGCCCTCCCCAGGAGGCGTCTGTGCTGCAAAACAGGGAGACTGCAATGTGGTCGCTTGGGCCCAAGGACTCACCTGTGCCACCTGGGCCAGGCCCTGCACGCACCGTTTCCACACATAGGAGATGGCTGCTGGGCTGCCTGAGGCTGTGACTGCAGAGCTGGGAAACCTGCCTGGAAGGTAGAGTGCAGGAAGCTGCTTTCTGAAGGAAGAATAGCCTCCACCAGGAAGGTGTGGCTGAGCCCCAGAGCCCCAGAGCCCCAGAAACCGTGGGAGGCTCGGCCTCGTGCAGCTGACGTCCAGGAGAGCCAGCCACGCTGAAGTCTCCTTCCCTCTGGCTCTCTGCTTCTGCCTCCCTCTTCCACTGTTTTTGGTTTGGGAGTTTCTTTTTTCTTTTTTTTTCTTTTTAAGAGATGGGGTCAGCTGTCTGACCCAGGCTGGAATCCAGGTGCTGTTCCCAGTCGTAACCCTAGCTCCCTGCAGCCTCCGACCCCTGAGCTCCAGCGATCCTCCCGCCTCAGCCTGAGCAGCTGGGACTACAGGTGCGTGCTCCCACGTCCGGCGAGCCTCTTTCAGTATGGCCGTGGAGGTTCTTCTCCATCTTTTTTTTCTATCTTTGCAATTTTTCTTCTCACGGACTTGGGCGGTTTGACTTGAGAGTTTGCTGAGACGGAAAACCTTGAGAATGCATTCTGCTTAGCATTTAGACGCGCGCCGCCTCCTTTGCTCGGTGGAGTGACCAGTGCGCTTGGAAACGCAGTCTTGGGTGTGTTCTTGAGGCTGAACTTTTGTAGATCCGGCAGGACATTTAACACCTGGCCACGAAGCCTGCAGCAGAAGTGAGTGAGAAAACATCTACCTTATAGCGTACATTAAAAAAAATAACTTTGTTGTGTGAATCATTATGCTTTCATTTACAGGCAAATGAGATCAGACGCCACTTCTATATATTGTAGTTTTTAGTTCCTGAATGCCTTTTGGATTCACTTCTAATAGATTTTAGTTCCTTTTTGAAAATTATCAATATGTGTGTCCATTTCATTCATATTTTCCTTAATGTCGTGATGTGACCTATTTAAAGCTCTTTTCTGATAAATTTAACACTGGGGCCACCTGCTCATCTGCTGCCATTAGCCAGCTTTTTTCTCTTGTTGTAATTTTCTTTTTTTTTTAATTAATAAAGCATTTAATTTTCTTTCTTTTTTCGAGACAGCAACTTGCTGTGTTGCCCAGGCTGGTTGTGAAACCTTGGGCTCACATGACCTCCTGCCTGGCCCCTGGGGTAGCTGGGAGTATAGGCGTGAGCCACCATGCCCAGCTCCTCTTCCACTTTTTTTATTTGAGATAGAGTCTTGCTTTCATCACCCAGGCTGGAGTGCAGTGGCACAATCTTATCTCACTGCAACCTCTACCTCGCAGGTTCAAGCAATTCTCCTGCTTCAGCCTCCCGAGTAGCTGGGACTACAGGCACGTGCCACCGCGCCAGCCTGATTTTTGTACTTCTAGTGGAGACGTACACCATGTTGTCCAGGCTGGTCTCGAACTCCTGACCTTGTGATCTACCCGCCTTGGCCTCCCAAAGTTCTGGGATTACAGGCATGAGCCACCACGCCCAGCCACCTCTTCCACTTTTACAGATCCTCATGATGGCATTGGGTCTCCTGGGTGATCTGTGACGGTCTTCCTGGCTTAAGGTCAGCCAGTTAGCAACCTTAATTCATTCATCTGCAGCCTCCCTTCCCCTCTTGCTGCATCACCTCGAGTATTCACAGGTTCCAGGGAGCAGGAGGTAGACATCTTTGGGGGACATTATTCTGCCCACCAGAAAGCCTAGGAGCACCCACAGCCCTGAGGCGAAGGAGGGCAGAAGTGCCGCTGTCTGCTGGTGGAGGTGAACTGCTTTTGCCCCTCCCGAGTGAGGACGTTGCCGAGATGCCAGTCACACACCAAGTGCAGAGGCTATATCGCTCTGCTGCAGCGCAGACCTCTCCCGGCGTGGTAGCTCTCATTGGCCCTGCTGCCATTGGAGTTTACTGCAGTCCGTCACCGACTGTCATTATTAGTTTGTTTTTGCAAAGGCCAGACAGGTGAACCTAATGGAGATGTGTTGGGAACACCACGTCTGCTTCCCTGGTGTCTGATGTTGTGTTAACCTCCGCGATTTCTCCAGCAAAGCCACTCCTTCCATCAGGTGCACTGTCTTGGTGGAGGGAGGAAGTTCCCTAGGTCCCCACGTGGTTCTTTTCTGCTGGACCAACCCTTATTCCTCCGGCCACGGAGCCAGTGTGAGCATTCCGCTGGCAGCTAAGAATGATGTGTATCCCAATAAACAGGGCAGATCTACAGACCCGCTGGGCCCGTTAGAGATGGACGTGGGCCACTCCGAGTCCTGCTGTCAGTGTCACTGTCCACCTGTGCACCGTTTTCCCCAGTCCTCGAAACGCCTCTCTCTCTCCCTCACCAGTGACACTTCACCCACCCTGGCAAATGGCCACAGACTCCTTCAGGGACACAGTGGGAGCAGTGGGAGAGCCGCATGCCCAAGGGTTTCCAGCTTCCTCTTCGGTTTGACAGCTGTGAGCCTAAATTTGACTTAAATCTGGAAACTGGGTGAGGGACTGTGGCGGCTGCAGTCCAGCTGGCAGAGCCTGATGTGTCTCTGATCGTAATTACTGGGTCAGCAACACGCTGCTGACCGCCCACCCCTTCCCCAGGCCCAGGCCTCCTGAGCGCCACCCTAGCTTTCTGCCTGCCGTGGTACCCGCCTGGCCTCTGACGGTTAAATGCTGCCGGGTAGTCACCACAGAGCTCCCGAAAGACGTCAGTAGTTCACTCATTTGTACATTTCTTCCTTATTGGGACAGAGCCCTGCTCTGCTGCCCATGCCGCAGTGCAATGGTGATCTCAGCTCACTGCACCCGCCACCTCCCAGGTTCAAGCGATTCTCCTGTAGGGAACTGGCTAGAGTAGTGGAGATGGGGTTTCACCATGTTGCCCAGGCTGGTCTCAAACTCCTGACCTCAGGTGATCCACCTCGGCCTCCCAAAGTGCTGGGATTACAGGCGTGAGCCAGCATGCCCAGCCTCATCCATGCGTTTCTTGTTGTTGTTGTTTGAGACCGGGTCTTGCTCTGTCACCCAGGATGGAATGCAGTGGTGTGATCACAGCTCCCTGCAGCCTCAACCTCTTGGGCTCGAGCAATCCTCCCACCTCAGCCTTCCGAGTAGCTAGGACTTCAGACGTGCACCACCATGCCCAGCTAATTTTTTTCTTTCGTAGAGATGGGGTCTCACTACGTTGCTCAGGCTAGTCTTGAACTCCTGGCCTCAAGCAATCCTCCCACCTTGGCCTCCCAAAGTGCTGGGATTACAGGCTCGAGCCACCATGCCTAGCCCTTGGTGGACTCTTTAGAGTTTTTTATTAATACATATAAAATCATGTGACTGTCAAACAGAGATTATTTTACTGCCTCCTTTCCAATTTGGTTGCCTTAGATTTCTTTTTGTTGAACACTGCTCTGGCTGGTATGGGGGAGATCCCATAAGTGCGGAGGCCGGAGCCGGAAGCTTCAGCTTGTTTCCGTGTAAATAACGAAGAAAGTAACTAGAAATGTAGCCGTAGTAATTAGCTATTCATAGGTGATCTTAGTTACTCGTAGGTGATCTTAATTCCTTTACTAATGCCCCCCAGGTCGGACCTGTGAACCTGGGGTCACATCGTGAACAAAGTGACACTAAGGCAAGCTGCTCTGAGCCTCTGTGACGCCCGTGTAAGGGCTCCTGGAGGGCGCCTCGGCCGAGCGGCAGCGCCAGCGCCGGGAAAGCCCCGCTGTTTAGCCAGCTAGGGGAGGAGATGTCCACGATGGCCGAGACGTGTCCTTCCCGGGGACGTTAGGGGGAAACTCCGCTTCTCCACGCTCTTGTGACGGGCCTGACGCTGTCAGGAGGCCGCAGACCTCCGGGGCTCAGCTGTCTCTGTGTGAGGCTGTGCTTCAGCGGGCACGTTCCAGGTCCACTGTCACTTTCTGCTTCTGCACCTGGCTGCTTTTTTCTTAGAAGAGATAATCAGTAACAGTAACATAAATCTTAATGTCTTCTTTCCTAACAAGTATAAAAGTGCTGAAGTATACTCCGTACCTCTTCTCGGCTACCTGAGAGTCCTGCGTCCCTACCAGTGTGACACGTGACCACCAATGCCAGGCCCTACCTGCCCTGCCCCCTGCTTTGTACTCAATACAAGTCAGAGTGTCCAGGCGCTCCAGCCACTGCCAGACTCTGGGCTTTGGTTGGCAACGGACCCCGGGCCCAAACTCTCTTTTCTCTGTCTCTGTGTCTTGTGTCTTTTCTTTTTTTTTTTTTTTTTGAGAAGGAGTTTCGCTCTCGTTACCCAGGCTGGAGTGCAATGGCGCGATCTCGGCTCACTGCAACCTCCGCCTCCTGGGTTCAGGGAATTCTCCTGCCTCAGCCTCCTGAGTAGCTGGGATTACAGGCATGTGCCACCATGCCCAGCTAATTTTTTGTATTTTTAGTAGAGACGGGGTTTCACCATGTTGACCAGGTTGGTCTCGATCTCTCGGCCTCCCAAAGTGCTGGGATTACAGGCTTGAGCCACCGCGCCCGGCCTTGTGTCTTTTATTTCTACAGTTTCTCATCTCCACACCAGCAGAGGAGGACTCACAGGACCCCGTGGGGCTGGCCCCTACAGCTGGGACTCCCAGCACTACGCCAAATAGAGCGGCCTTAGGTGAAAAGCCTTCAGCCTTTTACCATTGAGAATGACGTTTGCTGAGGGTTTCTCTTAAATGCTCTATATCAGGCTGAATACGTTTCTAACAATTTCTAGTTTGTTGTGTGTCCTTTGTTTGTTTCGGTTTGTGGTTTCTCTCTCTTTTTTTGGGACAGGGTCTCTGTCCCCCAGACTGGTGTCCGGTGGTGCAATCCCAGCTCACTGCAGCCTTGACCTCTGGAGCTCAAGCCATCCTCCCATCTCAGCTTCTGAAGTAGCTGGGACTCCAGGTGCATGCCACCATGCCTGGCGAAACTTTTAATTTTTTGTAGAGGTGGGATCTCACTATGTTGTTCAGGCTGCTCTTGAACTCCTAGGCTCAGGTGATCCCCACACTGTGTCTTCCCAAAGTGTTGAGATTACAGGTGTGAGCCACCGTGCCCAAGCTTTGTCTGGAGGTTTTTGATTAATGATTTAATCTCCTTGCTAGTTATATGTCTATTCAGATTTTCCATTTCTTCATGATTTAGCCTGGAGAAGTTTTGTGTTTCTAGGAATTTGTCCACTTCATCTAGGTCATTCAGTCTGTTCGCATACCATTGTTCTTAAGATTTTTTTCATTTCTATAGAATCAGTATTTAGTCTTCTCTCTTTTTTTCTTAGTCGATCTGGCTAAAAGTTTGTCAATTTTGTTGATCCTTCCAAAGAACCAACCATTAGTTTAATTTATTTTCTCTACATTTTTTTTTTTTGAGACGAAGTTTCGCTCTTGTTACCCAGGCTGGAGTGCAATGGTGTGATCTCAGCTCACCGCAACCTCCGCCTCCTGGGTTCAGGCAATTCTCCTGCCTCAGCCTCCTGAGTAGCTGGGATTACAGGCACGCGCCACCATGCCCAGCTAATTTTTTGTATTTTTAGTAGAGACGGGGTTTCACCATGTTGACCAGGATGGTCTCGATCTCTTGACCTCGTGATCCACCCGCCTCGGCCTCCCAAAGT
>CM052663.1:88939853-88959955 GCA_028533165.1 Leontopithecus rosalia
TCTCAGCTCACCGCAACCTCCGCCTCCTGGGTTCAGGCAATTCTCCTGCCTCAGCCTCCTGAGTAGCTGGGATTACAGGCACGCGCCACCATGCCCAGCTAATTTTTTGTATTTTTAGTAGAGACGGGGTTTCACCATGTTGACCAGGATGGTCTCGATCTCTTGACCTCGTGATCCACCCGCCTCGGCCTCCCAAAGTTATTTTCTCTACATTTTTATATTCTCTATTTTGTCTCTCTCTGCTCTAATCTTTATCATTTCCTTGCTTCTGCTAGCTTTGGCTTTAGTTTGGTCTTCTTTTTATATTTAAGTTATAAGGTCAGGTTATTGATTTGAGACCTGATGTGTTTATTAACGTGAGCGTTCAGAGCTGTACGTTGCCCCTCAGCCCTGCTCTTGCTGCATCTCCTGTGTTTGGTATGTTGTGTTTTGCTTCCATTTCTTTCTAAGTTTTTCCCAATTTCCTTTGTGATTTCTTTTTGATCCATTGAATACTGTTTAAGAACGTATTGCTTCTTAAACAAGAGCACATTGTTTAATTCCGCCATTTTGTGTATTTTCCACTTTTACTTCTGTTTCTGTTTCCTAACCTCATCCCACTGTGGTCAGAGAAGATACTTTGCATGGTGTGATTTTTAAAAATGGATTGAGAATTAATGTGTGGCCTAAAATGTGGTCTACCCTTGAAAATATCCATGTGCACTGAGAAGAACGTAAATGCTATTATTGGGTAGAGCGTATGTCTGTTAGATCTAGTTGGTTGTGTTAAGTTCTTTATTTCTTTTCTTTTCTTTTCTTTTCTTTTGAGATAGAGTCTTATTCTGTCACCAGGCGCTAGGCTGGAGTGCAATGGCCCAATCTTGGCTCACTGCAGTCTCCGCCTCCTGGGTTCAAGCAATTCTCCTGCCTCAGCCTCCTGAGTAGCTGGGACTACAGGCACGCGCCACCACACCCAGCTAATTTTTTTGGTATTTTTAGTAGAGATGGGGTTTCACCATGTTGACCAGGATGGTCTCGATCTCTTGACCTCGTGATCCGCCTGCCTCAGCCTCCCAAAGTGCTGGAATTACGGGCTTGAGCCACCACGTCCGGCCGTTTCCTTTTTTTTTTTTTGAGATAGTATTTTAATTCCTGTCACCCAGGCTGGAGGGCAATGGCACAATCTCGGCTCACTGCAACCTCTGCCTCCCAGGCTCAAGTGATTCTCCTGTCTCAGCCTCCCAAGTAGCTGGGACTGCAGGCACATGCTACTGTGCCTGGCTAATTTTTGTATATTTTGTAGAGACAGGGTTGGTTTTACCATGTTGCCCAGGCTGGTCTTGAACTCTGAAGCTCAAGTGATCCACCCTGGCTTCCCGAAGTGCTGGGATTACAAGCATGAGACACCATGCCCCGTTATGGAGACGGGGTTTTGCCATGTTGGCCAGGGTGGCCTTGAACTCCTGACCTCAGGTGATATGCCCATCTCAGCCTCCCAAAGTGCTGGGAATACGGGTGTGAGCCACCATCTCTGGCCTGCTTCATATATTTGGATGATCAGATGTCAGGTACATACATATTTATAATTGTTATATATTCTTGCTATATTGAAATTTTTCTGATATATAATGTCTTTGTCTCTTGCTAACTTTTTTGATTTAAAGTCTATTTAGTCTGATACTAGTACAGTCATTCCTGCTTTCTTCTGATGCTATTTACATGGAACACCTTTTTCTGCTTTTTCATTTTCAACGTTTGTATTTTTTAAATCTAAAATGAATCTTTGGTAGCAGCATATACTTGGATCAGGGTGTTTTTTATCCATCCTACCAGTCTCTGCCTTTTGATTGGAGAGTTTAATCCATTTACATTTAAAGTAATTGCTGATAAGGAGAGGCTGGGTACCTTGGCTCATGCCTGTAATCCCAGTGCTTTGGGAGGCTGAGATGAGAGGATGGCTTGAGGCCTGGAGTTGGAGACCAGCCTGGGTCACATAGTGAGACCCTCTCTACAGAAAATTAGCCAGGCATGGTGGCATGTGCCTGTAGTGTTAGCTACTTGGAAGGTCGAGATTACGGTAGGATCACTTGAACCCAGGAGTTTGAGGTTACAGTGAGCTATGATTGTACCACTGCCCTCCAGCCTCAGTGACAGAGCGAGACGCCATATCTAAAACAATTTAAATAAGATAAATAACTACTGACAAGAAAGGACCTACTTCTGTCATTTTGCTATTTGTTTTCTATATGCCGTATAACTTTTTTGTCCCTCATTACCTGAATTACTGTCTTCTTTTGTGTTTGGTTTATTTATTTATTTGAGACAGAGTCTCACTCTGTTGCCAGGCTGGAGTGCAGTGGTGCAGTCTTGGCTCACTGCAACCTCTGCCTCAGGGGTTCAAGCAATTCTCCTGCCTCAGCTAAGCAGCGGGGATTACAGGTCCGTGGCACCATGCCCAGCTAATTTTTGTATTTTTAGTAGAGACAGGGTTCCACCATGTTGGCCAGAATGGTGTCGATCTCCTGACCTCGTGATCCACCTGCCTCGGCCTCCCAAAGTGCTGGGATTACAGGCTTGAGCCACCGCGCCCGGCCTAGTTTATTTATTTATTTAGTGAAATGCTTGGATTTCTTCCTCAATTCCTTTCGTATATGTTCTATATATTTTTTCTTTGTGGTTACTATGGGGTTTTCATGTAACACCCTAAAGTTCTGACTTATTTGAATTTACACCAGCTTAACTTTCACAACAGAAAAACCTGTTCCTTTACAGCTTTGTCCCGACTCCCTTCAGTTGTTGGTGTCACAAAATTACGTCTTTACAATCGTGTACCCCAAAACATAAATAATTTTCATCAATGCACTGGCCCCTTAAATTATCTAGGAAAAAAGTGGAGTTACAAAGCAAAGTTATAGGAACAATAGCTTTTAAACTAGTAATTAAAAAATATGGGCTGGGTGCAGTGGCTCAGGCCTGTAATCCCAGCACTTAGGGAGGCCAAGACAGATGGATTATCCGAGGTCAGGAGTTCAAGACCAACCTGACCAACATGGTGAAATACCGTCTCTACTAAAAATACAAAAATTAGCCGGGCATGGTGGCGGGTGCCTGTAATCCCAGCTACTCGGGAGGCTGAGGCAGGAGAATCACTTGAATTTGGGAGGCAGAGGTTGTGGTGAGCCGAGATCAAGCCACTGCCCTCCAGCCTGGGCCACAGAGCGAGACTCAATCTCAAAAAGAAGAAACACACACACACACACACACACAGAGACACACACACAGACACACACACCCATCTTTTAAATTCTCTAGAAAACAAAACATAGACTTCGAAATTACCCACGTTTACCTTTATTGAGATCTTGATTTCTTCTTACAGCTTTGAGTTACCATCTAGTGTCCTTTCATTTAAACCTGCAGGACTCCCTCCAGCATTTCTTGCAAGGCAGGTCTAGTGGTAACAAACAAACTCTCAGCTTTTGTTTATCTGGGAATGTCTTATTTTCTTCCTCACATGTGAAGAATAGTTTTCTGGATATAGAATTCTTTATTGCCAGTTTTGTTCTTTTTTCTTTTAGCTCTTTATTATTAATTATTATTATTATTGAAAGGGAGCATTGCTCTGTCACCCAGGCTGGAGTGCAATGGCGTGATCTCAGCTCACGGCAACCTCCGCCTCCTGGGTTCAAGCGATTCTCCTGCCTCGGCCTCCTGAGTAGCTGGGATTACAGGCACCTGCCACCATGCCTGGCTAATTTTTGTATTTTTAGTAGAGATGGGGTTTCACCATGTTGGCCAGGCTGGTCTCGAACTCCTGACCTCAGGTGATCCCCCCACCTCCGCCTCCCAAAGTGCTGGGATTATGAGTGTGAGCTGCCACGCCCAGCCCTTCTTTTAGCACTTTAAATATATTGGCCCACTGCCTTCTGGCTTCTGAGTTTCTGATGAAAAATCTGCTGGTCATTTTGTTGAGGATCCCTTGTATGTGACAAGTTGCTTTCCTCTTGCTACTTTCAGGATTATCTCTAACTGTATTTCTTTCTTTCTTTTTTTTTTCTTTTTTTGAGACGGAGTTTTGCTCTTGTTACCCAGGCTGGAGTGCAATGGCGCGATCTCGGCTCACCGCAACCTCCGCTCCTGGTTTCAGGCAATTCTCCTGCCTCAGCCTCCTGAGTAGCTGGGATTACAGGCACACGCCACCATGCCCAGCTAATTTTTGTATTTTTAGTAGAGGCGGGGTTTCACCATGTTGACCAGGATGGTCTCGATCTCTTGACCTCGTGATCCATCTGCCTCCGCCTCCCAAAGTGCTGGGATTACAGGCTTGAGCCACCTAACTGTATTTCAAAAGTTTGACTATAATGTATCTCAGCGTGGCTCTCTTTGAGTTCATTTTACTTGGAGTTACTTGAGCTGCTTGGATGTTTATATGCATGTCTTTCTTCAAATTTGGGAAGTTTTCAGCCATTATTTCTTCAAACATAGTCATATGCTGCATAATGACATTTGGTCATCGACAGACTGCATATGGGATAGTGGTCCTCAAATATTGTAATACTGTACTTTTGCTGTACCTTTTTACGTTTATGTGTATTAGATACACAGACACTTACCATTGTGTTATAACTGCCTGAGTATTAAATACAGTAACATGCTGTAGTATTTGTAGCCTCAGAGCAATAAGCTACATTGCACATGGTTTAGATGTTCAGTAGCTATTATACCATGTAGGCTCATGTAGGTGCCATCATTGATCACACAACGATGAGATCACATGAGGGTGCATTTCTCAGAACATATTTTTGTTGTTAAGTGATGCCTCACTGTATTCTCTCTGCCCCTTTCTCTTTCTTTTCTTTCTGAGGCACCCAAAATGTGTATGTTTGATGTCCCACCGGTCCCTTAGTGTCTGTTCACTTTTTTTTTTTTTGAGACAAGGTCTCACTCCGTCACCCAGGCTGGAGTGCAGTGGCACAATCACAGTTCACTGCAACCTTGACCTCCTGTGCTCAAGCAATCCTCCCTCCTCAGCCTCCTGAGTAGCTGGGAGTACAGGTATCCACCACCACACCTGGCTAATTTTTTTTTCTTGAGATGGAGTCTCACTCTGTCACCCAGGCTGGAGTGCAGTGGTGTGGTCTCGGCTCACTGTAACCTCCACCTCCCATGTTCAAACAATTCTGCCTCAGCCTCCGGAGTAGCTGGGATTACAGGTGTCCGCCACCACACCTGGCTAATTTTTGTATTTTTAGTAGAGACAGGGTTTCACCATGTTCGCCAGGCTGGTCTCAAACTCTTGACCTTGTAATTTACTCTCCTCGACCTTCCAAAGTGATAGGATTACAGGCATGAGCCACTGCGCCTGGTCTGTTTTTGTTTTTATTTCTTGCAGAGACAGGGTTTTGCTGTGTTGCCCAGGCTGGTCTTGAACTCCTGGGATGAAGTGACCCAGCTGCCTCAGCCTCCCAAGATGCTGGGATTACAGGTGTGAGCCACTGCGCCTGGCCTTTTGCCTTTTTGTTAATATTTCCATTTTGTTCATACATTATTTTCTTGCCTTATTCCATATCTTTCTTTAGCGCTTGAGTTCTTTAAGATAATTGTTATAAAGTCTTTGTCTAGTAGCCATGTCACTGAGATTTTATTTAGGGATGGTTCCTTTTTTTTTTTTGAGATGGAGTCTCACTTTGTCACCCAGACTGGAGGGCAGTAGTGCGATCTCAGCTCACTGCAACCTCTGCCTCCCGGTTTCAAGTGATTCTCCTGCCTCAGCCTCCAAGCAGCTGGGATCACAGGCGCCCACCACCACACCTGGTTAATTTTTGTATTTTTAGTAGAGATGGGGGTTTCACCATGTTGGCCAGGCTGGTCCCGAACTCCTGACCTCAGGTGGTCCACCTGCCTTGGCCTCTCAAAGTGCTGGAATTATAGGCGTGAGCCACCGTACCCAGCTTTTCAAAGATAGTTTCTGTTGATTTAGTTTTTGTTTTCCTTTGAATTGGCCATACTTTCCCGTTTCTTCGATGAAAACTGAACATTTCAGTCTAATAATGTAACTCTGCAGAGCAGATTCTCCTCCTTCCCAGGGCTTGCTGGGTTTTGTTTCTTTTCTTGTCTACTGTTACAGGTTACCTCTGTTCCAAGGCTGAGCTGGGCTGTAAACTTAAGGTCTTCCTGGGACTCTTCTGAGCCCTTCTTTGGCATTTATGCTCACTTTTTAGTTTCCTCAGTACAGACAGTTGTTTCGAATGGCCCAGCCTTTCCTGTTTGGCTCCTAAGAGGAGAAAAAGAGAAAAATTAAGCCGGAAAAAAGGTACCAGCTCTTTAAATCCCTGGAAGTCACTTCAGCCAGAGGGGGAGGGGCTTGCAACCAGGTGGGGAGGGGCGAGGACAGTGGCTGCTGCTGCTCCGTCTGCACCTCATGGTCCACTGCTGTTTAACAAGTGACCACAGACTTCATGACTAGCTCATCAGCTCACGGTTTCTGTGGGTCAGGAGTCCTGGCACAGCCTAAATGGATCCTCCGCTTGGAACCTGTCCCAAGGCTAACGCCAGGGTCTTCCATCTCAGACTGAGTGGGGAAGGATGCACTTGCAGACTCACATGGTTGTTGATGAAATTCAGTTTCGTCCTCTTTTTTTTTGAGATAGAGTTTCGCTCTTGTTGCCCAGGCTGGAGTGCAATGGCCCAATCTCAGCTCACTGCAACCTCCGCCTCCCAGGTTCAAGTGATTCTCCTGCCTCAGCCTCCCGAGTAGCTGGGATTACAGGAGCCTGCCACCAACCTGGCCAATTTCTTGTATTTTTTTTTAGTAGAGACGAGGTTTCTCCATGTTGGTCAGGCTGGTCTCAGACTCCCGACCTCAGGTGATCCACCCCCCTCGGCTTCCCAAAGTGCTGGGATTACAGGCGTGAGCCACCATGCCAGGCCTTTTCTTTTTTAGATGGAAATTCGCTTGTGTTGTCCAGGCTGGAGTGCAGTGGCACCGTCTCGGCTCACCGCAGCCTCTGCCTTCCAGGTGCAAGTGATTCTCTTGCCTCAGCCTCCCCAGTAGCTGGGATTACAGGCGCTGCCACTGTGCCCGGCTAATTTTTTGTAGTTGTAGTGGAAATGGGGTTTCTCCATGTTGGTCAGGCTGGTCTTGAACTCCTAACCTCAGGTGATCCACCAGTCTTGGCCTCCCAAAGTGCTGGGATTACAGGCGTGAGCCACTGCACCTGGCCGAAATTCTGTTTTTTGTGGGTGGTTGGGCTGAGGGCCCCCACGTCTTGCTATATGAGCCTCTGCCTAGGACATCTTACAACATGGCAGCTTAACTCATCAAAGCCGCGGGGGGAGTCTGCCATCAAGACAAAGGTAGCAGTCTTACGTAATGCAATCACAGGAATGACATCCCATTACCTTCCTTGTATTCTCCTGGTTAGAAGCAAGTCACAGGTCCCACCCACAGTCAAGGGGAAGGAATTACACAAGGCATGAGTACTAGGAGCAAGGGTAACTGAGGCCCTTATAGAGCTTTCCCCCACAGCCCCGCAGGGTCTAGTGGGTGTTCTTTTGTGTGCAGAGATGATAGATCACAGAAAGGAAGACACAAGACACAGAGATAAGAGAAGAATTCAGCTGGGCCCCGGGGCCCACTGCTACCAAGGTGGAGTCCAGCAGTGGCCCCGAATGCCTGGACGAGCTGATACTTATTGTTTACAAGGCAAGGGGCAGGGGCAGGAGAGTGACTCATCTGACATGATTGACAGGGTCAAGCAAATCACGTGCCTACGGTACAGGGGGCCCTTCCCTTTCAGGTGGCCGCTGCAAGGGAGAGAGGCACACGTCAGCATCTTTCTGCAACTTATCAGAAGGATCAAAGGCTTCCCCTACTCTTCCTTCTCACAACTTGTAAGAACGTAAAAGGAGCTCCAGGTGAGGAAGTGGACAAGGATGGTGCCCACGGAGAGAGCCCCACGGAGAGGCTTTTACGCGTGGATGTCTGTGGGCCGGCCTGGCTGATGTCCGGCCTTCCTCAAGAGTCGGGCAGAGCAGAGTGTTCTCCGAACGCCCCCCGTGAGAGGGAAAAGCCCCCTTCACGCCTGCTAAGTAGCGGGCGCCTTCCCAGGCGCTGGCGCCACCACAAGGCTCTGGATCTCACCTCCTGATCCCTTCTCACAATGTCCCTGTGGTTCCTAATTATATTTCACCCAATTATGTCTATACTGTAAGACTAAGACGATTCTATGCTATAACACTGAGGCAAAGATTAATCCGGAATAACGATTTCATAAGATTATAGAATTATGCGATTGCTTCTAAATCTGGTTGGTATCATTGCTGTAACCGAGTAATGGGTTGTTTATGATACTGGCACAGACTGTGCCTTCAGCCTCTTGCCGTGGCACCGGGGCAACTTTCTTCATCAGTCACTGATTCAAAGCATATACTGCATCCCTTAAGATACAATGATATATTTCCCGGACGTAATCTCCCAACTGACGCTGCAATGAGGTCTTGAGGCCACTGAACCATTCTGTCAGGCCCGCTGCCTCTTGAGAGCACGTAAGACCAGTGCATTCCATAGGCGTGAAGCTAGCTGGAAAGTACGCTCCTTAGTCAGCAGCAATGTTGTGTATGTTACCATGATGTGGAATAAATATTTTATTTATTTATTTATTTATTTATTTATTGAGATGGAGTCTTGCTCTGTTGCCCAGCCTGGAGTACAATGGCACGATCTTGTTTCAGTGCAACCTCCGCCTCCCAGGTTCAAGCAATTCTCCCGCCTCAGCCTCCCGAGTAGCTGGGATTACAGGTGTGCATCACCATGCCTCACTTATTTTTGTATTTTTCGTAGAGACAAGGTTTCATCAGGTTGGCCAGGCTGGTCTCAAACTCCTGACCTCAAGTGATCTGCCCACCTTGGCCTCCCAAACTGCTGGGATTATAGGTGTGAGCCACTGTGCCCGGCCAGAATAAATATTTTATAAACTAATGGTGGCACAAGCACAATCATTGCAGTTAAGAACAAACTCATATCTAGAATATATTCCTTCAATGAGGACACACAGTGCGCCTTCATGATGGAAACGGTCCAGTGTGGTCAGCCTGCTGGCAGATGGCTGGCTGGCTCCCGGGAAGTGAGGCTGTGCTGGGGGCTCAGCATCCATTTCTGCTGCTGGAACATTCAGCATTCAGTGGGAGCAGCCTTGTGGGGAGGAAAATCTAGGTTGTAGAGCCCGTGCAAAGCCCCCGTCTCTGCTGCTGCTCATTGGTAAAGCATGCGGGTGGCTGGAGAGTGTGACTGTGCATGGCGTCATCCTCCGATGATCCCTCTTGGTACTCTCCCCAAAATGCATGACTGGTGGACGTCTGCAAAGGTGCACAACATCTTCACATTCTGTGCTGCCCACCCACATCCTCTTTCCCAGATGTCCTCCTTACCGGTCTTGCAAGCCTGCTCCTTTTGGTATCCAGCCAAACCACTAACTACCACTAGAAACAAAATCAATATTTTCTTCCGTGGATCTCTTAGTCCAGACGAAGTGGACAACAAAATTCACAGCTCGAAGTGCTTCTCATGGCCAGGCACACTACTGACTTAAGGCTGGAGCTCAGTACTCCACGAGGGGACTGTCTGAGAACCAGGGGCGCTTTTCTTTCCTTGTCAGTCAGGTGACCATGAGGATTTTCCCATGATGCCATTGGTGTGGATCGAGATGGGGGAGGTGATGGGGCAGTACTGGTGTCACAGGCATCTGAGCTGCCAGGACCTTTGCAAACCCAGTTTGGTTTTTTTTTAAGTACATAACGTGCTGTGACCGCTTCTTATGTTTCATCTTCCTCTGATGATGAATTGCTGGTGTTCATGCCCAACCTGATGACTCAGTGGGTACCATCGGTTCATGATGACTACTTGGGATCCAAGGTGTTTGCTGCTCTGTGTTCATTAGGTCCAATCAGGATAAATTCATCAGTGTAGTGTATCAGTTCGTGTTTGTGTGTGTGTCTGTGGCGGGGCGGCGGGGGCGGGGGGACGGAACAAGACAATGAAGGTTTCTGGATTAGATGACCTTAGAGAGTAGAAGGACTGACCTAGCAGTGAGGCAAGAATGTGAGGGTGTTTCCTCAGCCCTATTAGGTAAAAGCACACTGTTTCTGGTTATCCTTGCTATGGAAAGTAAAGGTTCCTCTTCAAAGTTTCCTTTCTTGTTAAAGAATAAATCATAAGTGTGCTAATAACTCTTTGTTAAGCCCTATCCCATGTAGCTGTTTGGTACGTAGTACATTCGATGTCCTTGTACTTTAACCAAGATACCTGTGCTGGACGTGCTCACAGGCAGGTCCCAGCTTGCAGCCTACGCCCCTTCCTTATTTGGAATTCCTTTTTGTTCTCCATTGCTTTTACCTGTTGAGAAAAGTTTTAAGTTGTTAGCCAATCAAGTTTTAGTTTAGCTTGTGAGGTCTGGCTCCAACCAGTGGAGATCAGACACAGCAGTAGGGCAACCCCAGATGCATTAGGGATAAATATGTCTGCTTTTCCTTTGTGTATTGTACTCTTATGGCAAGATGGCTGGCGAGGGTACCCTCACTGCAACGCAGGAAGTAAAAAAGTGAGAATTGCTTTGCTGAGAAATCCTTTGTCTCAGTGCTAATTTTTCTTTGTGGCACCAAGCATCTGTTACCAACACTTGTAAATTATTATTTTTCACGTTCTAAAAGACTAAACAGGCTGGGCACAGTGGCTCGCTCTTGTAATCCCAGCACTTTGGGAGGCCAAGGTGGGCGGATCACCTGAGGTCAGGAGTTTGAGACCAGCCTGACCAACATGGAGAAACCCTGTCTCTACTAAAAATACAAAATTAGCTGGGCATGGTGGCGTATGCCTGTAATCCCAGCTACTTGGAAGGCTGAGGCAGGAGAATCGCTTGAACTTGGGAGGCAGAGGTTTTGGTGAGCTGAGATTGCGCCATTGCACTCAGCCTGGGCATCAAGAGCAAAACTCCAGCTAAAAAAGATGAAACATTTTAGCTGGGTGAAGGGATGATTTAACTCTTAAAACTCTAGAACACAAGAACAACAAAAATAGCTGAATGTTTTCAGCTAGAACAAAAAGGCATTCTCCTACATAAAACATTATAATTCCCCCACTACTCCAAAGGAATCAATAAACAATTTTACAGTGAAGGAGCCTGGATCAAAGCTAGAAGTGACTCCTGGCCCCCAACAGGACATGAGTCCCAGGCCCCTGTGTGGGTCCCAGGGTCCAGTCATCTAAGGACCAGCACTACTGGGGTCCAGCTGTGGTTCCTTCCTTCCCCGATGGGGCCAGCTGGAGTTTCAAGCTGCCTTGCAGAGGCCAAAGATGAGCACACGAAAAGTGGTCCAAGTCAAGATCTCCTCGTGCTGCCTTTGTCTTCTTCCCACCCCTGGCCTAAGTGCTGCAGCTGGTCCCCAGCAGGCAAATTTTTCCAGAAGCTGGAGAGCGTCTGCTGCACCCGCCACACCGAGAAGAGCTCTGGTGGGCTTTCTCCATAGCAATACTTTGTGATGGGGTCCCGGTCGGTGGGGCGAGGCCCCAGGATGAGGTCCTGCATTTGGCCGGACGTAATTCAATACTGACTTTCAACTGCCATGAAGAGGTTCTGGAACACCACAGTGCTCCAGGAGAAACTGCTGGTTGGGCTGCAAGACACATGGTCAGCAGCCATCAGAGCAGTATTGCTTAGCGCTAGGGATGTGGACCTTACAGCCTTTCACAGCAAATCCCTCCTCTCACAAACATTCCTCGTTCCCCTGTGATGAGGAGCTTCTCTGTCACTGACTGCTTGGGTGACTGCTACCGCCCAGGTTAAACGGCACGTGCCACAGGATGGGCTGGTCATGGGCTTGAACCTGGAGGAGAGTCCTACATGTCACTGCCTCTCTTCCTGCCTGAGGGTGCTGCTGAGGACATGGACGAGGACAGCCTGGGCAAGGGCCCCACGTGCCCAGCAGCCCCATCCTTGCGAATTATTATAGGGAGAAGAGCATTTTCCTGGCCAGTGGTTCACTCCAGGTACCAGGAGTCATGTTGATTAGCTCCAGAAAATATATCACATCTGGAACAGCAGGTGCAATTGGAATAACCACCTGCTGAGCTTTGTGAAAATCCAGACTCTTCGAGGACTCTCGCCTTCCACCTCACCGAGCTCGGGAGTCAGGTGGGGGCTGTGCTGGAGATCACCGGCCCTGCATCTTTCACATCTTTGGGAGCGTAGCGCAAACCTCTGCAGCTTCACCAGCCATGCGGTATAGATTTTAGTTCATTAACCTGGTAGGAAAGAGAAATTACAGGGCTTCCATTTAACGTTTTATACCATGACAGCCGTAACTCTGTGGTCGCAAAGCTGATGTCACGGTGCTGCCGGGTTGTGGGATATCTTTTTAGCTACACGATCAGGAGCTTGCAAAGTGACCGCAGCCAGTGTCTGCAGAACTCCCAGGCCCAGCTCAAGATGAACTTGGACCAAAATTGCACGATCCCTGACCGTCAGCCGCCACTTTGACTGGTGGACCACTGTGGTGTTTTGGGGCCCGAGAATTTGGTGAGATCTCATCTCTAAACAAACAAACAAACAAAAAGCTGTGAGTTGACAGTGGCAGGTGCCTGTAGTCCCAGCTTCTCGGGAGGTTGAGGTGGGAGGACGGCTTGAGCCTGGGAGCTGGGGCTGCAGTGAACCCTGAGCGTGCCACTGCACAACAGCCTGGGCCACAGAGGGAGGCCCTGTGTCCAAAAGAAACAAGAGACTAAACTCTTGATGAAGAATGGCCAAACAGCTGGGTAAGTCTAAAGTACCAAGAAGGACCCCAAGTCACCACGGAGGTGACTCCGGAAGCAGCGATGCCCCCGAGTGGGAGCGGAGAAGCAGCAGGGTTCTCTGCGCTCGGCCGGGAGCTCTCCCCGGCCCGGTCATCGCCTCGCAGGCGGCCGGGGAGAGCCGGGGGGTGGTCCTGCGGGGCAGCATGCGGCGACTTCGGACTTGGGAAGACGACTTGGGAAGACGGCGCCACCGAGCACGGACCGTCAGGGAGGCGCGCGGCCCTGAAAACCCAGCCGGAACCGGGGCGTCAATGCCGGTTCGCAGGGAGCAGCAGAGCGCGGAGCGGAGGCTCCCGGGGCGCGTGGCCGGATGTGGCGGGAGGTGGCGCCGCCCGAGCCGCGTGCCCGAGAAGGGACCCGGAGCATCCCCGGCGGGCGCCCTGCTTCACCCGCTGGGAGTCCCAGAGACACCCGGCCCCTGCCCGCCGTCAGACACAGGGAGGCGCGGGAGCTCTGGCCCCAGGAAGCTGCACGTGGACGGACGCGATGCCTCCGACCCAGTCCCTGTCTGTTCCACTGCTTCTGCCTTTCTGACCCGACTCTGGGTTTTCATGTTTAACAATTACGCATCCAAATCTTGTAATGTATTTATCCAGTTTTGAACAATGGCATGCTAACAGCCGTCATGACAACTCAGCCTGGCGAGGTAACCCACACCTGTAATCCCAGTGCTTTAGGAGGACTATATGGGAGGATTGCTTCAGCCCCGGAGTTCGAGACCAGCCTGGGCAACATAGTAAGACCCCCAGCTCTGCCAAAAACATTTTAAAAAAGCATTAGCTGCCTGCAGTGCCAGCTACTGGGGAGGCCAAGGTAGGAGGCCTGCTTGAGCCCAGGGAGGTCGAGGCTGTGGTGAGCTGAGATCATGCCACTACACTCCAGTGGGGGAGACAGAGCAAGACCCTGTCTCAAAAAACCAAACAAAAATGTGGAGCCTTATAGCTATATGTAAGGTTTTAACAATTAAATTTCAATAGAAAATTTCAGGTTTTTTTTTTTCCTGCAGAGAAGTATTACAGGATCTGTAATAAAAAGCATAACATATATTAGGATAGAAATATACCCTAATATATATGATGATTCTAGGATAGATACAAAGTGGGATAGAGATTCAATTTCAGGGAGAATAACGCAATCTATCATTTCTACTAATTGTAGAGCTTGTGTTTATCCAGACAAACAGTGTGATTATGGGGGTCCAATCATTTATGGTATTTGTATTCCATTGGTAAAGTAAGAGTTTACTTTAAAATGTATTGATATTCCAGAAATCTGATCCTTTGTAACTATTTAAACTTGTTAGGAAAAAATTTAGATGTCAGCACAGAAATTCACCAGGCGTGGTGACAGGCGCCTGTATTCCCAGCTACTCCGGAGGCTGAGGTGGAAGAATCGCTTGAACCCCGGAGTCTGAGGTTGCAGTGAGCCAAGATTGCACCACGGCACTCCAGCCTGGGCAACAGGGTGAAACTCTGCCTCAAAAAAAAGAAAAAAAAAAGAGGAAGAAAGAAGTTTGAGGACCACAATATAGATGGCTGGGTGTTCAGAATCTTATCCACGAGTCAGGCTCTGTGTGGTCAGCTATGCCCACCTGCCAGGCATGCATGTCTCACCAGGCCACCAGGTCCTATCCCGGTGCCCTCCTCAGCGTACTGCACTGTCAGAATCACCTCAGGGTGTTGAGACTGCCAAGCTCCCTGTGGACCAAACTGTGGCACAGAAAGCACATGACAAGATGGGAAGGTTTGCTGATGCCTCCCAGGGAGGGCACATTGCTTCTGGTGAACGCTGGCTGGGATAGGAAAGGATATTGACCAGATCAATGGCTGCATAACAGGCGCTCGATTGTATTGATTTGTTTCTTTAAGGAGAACACACTCGAAACAGCAGCTACAAGGGGAGTCACCTTCTGATTGAGCTGACGGTGATCTAGGCATTCCTCAAAACCATCATTTTCTGCCAAAAAATGGAGAATAAAAGTGGAGAAAGAAGTCTCACTCTGCCGTTAGTCTACGCAAGCTCCTTGCGATGCTGTGTGTTCTCCGACAGGCTGTTGTGGTAGGAAGTTCGTGCCTCTCCTCCTGGCTTTTCTTACAGTGAGGTGAGGTGTGGTAATGGTCGTTAACATTTGCTGAATGCTCACTGTGTGTGAGGCCCTGCTCAATTAGCCGATATGGTGTGGTCCCCTCCAAATCTCATGCTGAAATGTGATCCCCAGTGTCAACGGTGGGGCCTCATGGGAGGGGTTTGGGTCATGGGGGCGGATGCCTCATGAACGGCTTGTGCCCTCCTCTCCCTAATGATTTCTCACTCTGTGAGATCAGCAGCTCACATGAGAGCTGACTGGTGAATGCGCCTGGCATCTTCCTTGCTCCGCCTCCCGCCATGTGGCACACCCTGCTCCTCCTTTGCCTTCTACCGTGGGGAAAGGCTTCCTGAGGCCTCCCCAGAAGCTGAGCAGACACAGGTGCCGAGCTTGTGCAGCCTGCAGAGCCATGAGCCAAGTCAACCTCTTCTCTACAAATTACCCAGTCTCAGGTGTTGCTTTAGAGCAGCCCAAAACCAAACACATCGGCCAAGTGATCCTCCAAACAAACTCCACAGGCTCTAGAGGCTCTTTTCACATATGAATGCAGTGGGGGCTTAACCTGGTGATTTCCTGTTATACAGCATATGATAATTCATTTCAGCAAGAGTCACAAAAGTCCCTCAAGCTTGGATTTTGGAATTTAGGAGTATTTGGCTCGCTCTGGGAATAGAGGGATGATTCTCCTTCCAGGACCGTGCCGTTGTTTAAAGCTCCATGTTCCTCTGACACTCTCGGCAGTGAGAGAGCACAGAGGAAATGTGCCCGTCTATGGGGGTGCCCGCGGAAGGACTCCACCCACACAGGAAAGATGGACAGCTACTGGGTAGCAGAAACAAAACCAACAAAACCTGACTCATAAAACCTGTGAGCAACGCCCCCAAATCAAAGGAAGAAGCTGCAGGTCACGAATCATCCAGTATTCCAGTATCCCAATATTCGGGAATAACAAATGTGCAGACCAGGAGCAGTGACTCCCGCTTAAACCCCAGCACTCTGGGAAGTCAAGGTGGGAGGATCACGTGAGCCCGGGAGTTTGAGACCAGCCTGGGCAATATGCAGTATGGTGAGACTCCGTCTCTTTGACGGGCATGGTGACACATCCTTGTAGTCCCAGCTCCCCAGGAGGCTGAGGTGGGGGTGGATCAACTGAGCCCGTGGAGGTGAATTCTACAGTCAGGGAGCCGTGACGCCATCACCGCACTCCAGCCTCGGCAACAGAGCAAGACCCTGTCTCTAAAAGGAAAACAGACAGAAACTGAAAAAAAAAAATCTGCAAACATTTGATGCACAATCCAAATATTTCTCTCCATTTTTACATGGGGCAAATTTCCATAATTATGGAGAGGCAGAAAGAGGTGGAGAGAGAATTTCATAACAGCAGGATATTTTATACATTTTATTTTAAAATAAAATGTTAAATTTAACAAATGAAAATAAACTAGTGAAGCTCAAGGAATTGCTGGATGCATAAAAATCTCTTTAATACTGTGTACAAAAGAACATATGTAATATACATGCACCTTAGTAACGAAAGTAGAATGTGGCACCTGCATGGCACCAACACGATGGCATCCTGGTCTGTCTCCACTCCTTCTGCAGATGAATCCGCTCTTACAAATGTGCTCGCCATTCCCTTACTTTTAAAATATAATTTTCAAAAAATAAAAATTTAAAAAATCATGTATATACTTTTTGCGCCGGGTTTAGTGGCTCATGTCTGTAATCCCAGCACTTTAGGAGGCCAAGGCGGGCAGACCCCTTGAGGTCAGGAGTTCAAGACCAGCCTGGCCAACATGGTAAAACCCTGTCTCTACCAAAAAATACAAAATTAAAGTCATGGTGGCACACGCCTGTAATCCCAGCACTTTGGAGGCTGAGGCTACTCAGGTGTCTGAGACAAGAGAATCACCATGTTGTACAGGCTGGCCTCAAACTCCTCAGCTGAAGCGATCCTCCCATCTCAGCCTCCCAATGTGCTGGGATTACAGGAGTGAGCCTAAATTTGAATTTCAGATAAACAATGAATAATTTATTTAGTATATATCCCCCAAACTGCATCCCCTAAACCCAAGCCGTACAGAGTGCTCTAAATGCAGGTCTGTCCCTTGGCCCATCCTCTGCTGAGGAGCTGAGCCTTTGCTCTGGGCCTTGTTGGAGTCCCCAGGTCAGGGGCCACCCTGCTGCACTGTCGTCCTCGAGACCTCATTCTCCACTTCCTCAGCAGCTTTTCAGTGCCACCAGACTCGTTTAAAAACACTGATTCTTGTCTGTCTTCTCCGTTGCTGTCACTGGGAAGGCTGTACCTTCTGCCACCTCTGCTGCAGAGTCATACAGACCCTCCCGCCTCCTCCGCTGCAGGACCACAGACTCTTCCCGCCGTCTCCCCTAAAGAACCACAGACTCTTCTGACCTTCTCCTCTGCAGAGCCACAGACTCTTCCCACCGTCTCCCCTAAAGAACCACAGAATCTTCTGACCTTCTCCTCTGCAGAGCCACAGACTCTTCCCACCGTCTCCTCTGCAGAGCCACAGACTCTTCCCAACGTCTCCTCCGCAGACCCACGGACTCTTCCCGCCGTCTCCCCTGCAGAGCCACAGACTCTTCCTGCTGTCTCCCCTAAAGAACCACAGACTCTTCCCGCCGTCTCCCCTAAAGAACCACAGACTCTTCCCACCGTCTCCCCTAAAGAACCACGGACTCTTCCCACCATCTCTGCTGCAGACCCACAGAGACTCTGCCCACTGTCTCCTCTGCAGAACCACTATTCCTGCCATCTCCTCTGCAGAACCACAGACTCTTCCTGCCGTCTCCTCTGCAGACCCACAGACTCTTCCCGCATCTCCTCTGCAGACCCACAGACTCTTCCTGCCGTCTCCTCTGCAGACCCACAGACTCTTCCCGCATCTCCTCTGCAGACCCACAGACTCTTCCCGCCGTCTCCTCTGCAGAGACACAGACTCTTCCCGCCATCTCCCCTGCAGAGCCACAGACTCTTCCTGCCGTCTTCACTGTAGAACCACAGACTCTTCCCGCGTCTCCTCTGCAGACCCACAGACTCTTCCCGCCATCTCCCCTGCAGAGCCACAGACTCTTCCTGCCGTCTTCACTGTAGAACCACAGACTCTTCCCGCGTCTCCTCTGCAGAGCCACAGACTCTTCCTGCCGTCTTCACTGTAGAACCATAGAGTCTTCCCACCATCCCTATCGCACAGCCACAGACTGTTCCTGGCCTACTGTTTTCCCTGTGGAATTTTGTGGACACTGCTTCATTTTTTTTCTAACATTTAGTGTTTCTGTAAAGCGCCTTAGGAGGTGGGCGTGGTGCACAGGCATGTGCCTGTGGTTCCAGCTACTGGGGAGGCTGAGGTGGGAGGACTGCCTGAGCCCGGGAGGTGGAAGGTGCAGTGAGCAGAGATTGCATCACTGTGCTCCATCCTGGGTGACAGAGTGAGATCCTGTGTCATAAAGAAAAGAAAGGCCTCAGGAAAGCCGGACTTTCCTCTCACAGGTGCTTTGCTTTTCTCCTCCCCGTGCTTGAAAAACATTTTGTTTTGAGGCGCGAATTCAGCGAGTTGTGTCTGATGCCTGTTGTTCATGCCCTTTGTTTTCTGATGTTTTTCTTTTTGCCTCTTTTGTCCTAAGATTGCTTTCAGGGCTTCCTGGATTTTATCTTGAGTGCTTGCTCTGTTTGCACCGTCGGTCTATGCGTCCTAGACACGCTATTCTCATGACTGTGTCACCTGTCCACCTCCACTCTGTCCCGCCTCCTACCTGCTGGCAGCTCTCGCTTTACTCCCACCCACTGTGACTCTCCCACGTCACTCCACTCTCCGCCCCGCCACCTCTGGCGGCTCCGGTCCGTGCCCTGGTCTTCTGGGCCTCTAGGTCTCTCCTCATCCCGCCATCCTGTCCATGCTCCTGGGAGCCTGGCTGTGGGAATCAGAGTCTTTGGCTCCCGAGCGGGATCAACTCTGGACCCAGCTGAGCTGCCTGGTTGCTTCTGGCCTGGGCTCCCGTGGCGGCCTACACGGCTGCGGCTCCCTGCTGGGTGCCCGCGTGGCCTGACAGCCTCACCCGGCCCCCTGTGTGCCTTGGTACAAGTCACACCCACTGGGCGCACGCTGAGGTTCACTGTGGGGGAGGCGCCGCAAGCGCCCATTGCTAGACCCTTAGAAAGCTGCCAGTATCGTTCCATGTTAGAGCTCTGAGGCCCGGGGAGGCTGCACGGTGCCCTGACTTCACGAGGCAGCCGAGGGCAGGGCTGGGCCCAAAGGCCTCTCCCGTCCCCTTCCTCCCCGAAAGGTGGCTCCAGGCTAGGGCTCAGCGCTCCGTGGCAGCCGCCGTGGGGCGGGACGGTGGGGAGGCCGAGTCCAGAGAGAACGGTGCTCCCTCCGGGGCCCTGGGTTCCGCGCCCTCTTCTGAGTCCAGTGGGGCTGTGATGAGACCTCCCAGGCCAGCGGTCTCCCGGCCAACCCAGCCTTTGCCCGCTGGGGCCTGGATGCAGGAGAGGCCTCCGGCTTTCCGGGGAGGCGAGTCCTGCGGGGCACAGGGCTGCTTCCTCGCCGTTCCTCGGGGCTCCTGAGCTGCGGAGCTGCGGGCTCGGCGGGGCTCACAGCATCCCCGGGGGCGCGCGGGGGTGGGGTTGGGGTTGCCGCAGACCCGGGTCCCCTCTCCTCGCGCGGCCTCTGCAGGCGCGTACTCTCGGCGGCATCCGGCGGCTTTGAGAACCGTTTGGGTCCTTCTGGGGTCGGGGCCGGGGCCGGCTCCACTCCCAGGGGCGCAGCAGGCGTGGCCGGAGGCGAGAACGCGCCCCCACCAGCCGCCTCCCCTCCCCAGGGCCGGCCGCCGAGGACCGAGCGGCCAGGGCGATCCAGGGCGCCTTCCGGCAGCTCCGGGCCAGGAGGGAGCTCGCCCGCCGCCGGGAGGAGCGCCGGGAGTACCTGGAGCAGATGGAGAAGCTGCAAAGGGAGGTGAGGACGGGCGGCCGCGACCCCCGGGGGCCCGGGCCGGAGGCGGGACGAGGACACTGCGGAGCAGGGGGCGGGGCGGAGCTCAGGCTGGGCTGGGCCCTCGGGGCCCGGGGAGGGCGGGCGGTGACCTCGGGCGGGCGCCTTGCAGGCCTACCTGGCCCTGGTGCGCCGAGAGCAGGAGGAGGCGGCGCAGCGGGAGCGGCGGGAGGAGCTGCAG
>CM052663.1:88960055-88978317 GCA_028533165.1 Leontopithecus rosalia
GGGGGCGGTGCGGTGCGTGGGCGGGCTCGTGGGCGGGGCGGTGCGTGGGTGGGCTCGTGGGCGTTGCGCGGGCGGGGGGGTGCGTGGGCGGGGCGGTGCGTGGGCGGGCTCGTGGTTGGGGCGTGGCGGGGGCGGTGCGTGGGCGGGCTCGTGGGCGGGGGCGGTGCATGGGTGGGCTCGTGGGCGGGGCTTGTAAGTGGGGGCGGGCTCGTGGGCGGGGCTCGTGGGCGGTGCGGGGGCGGGTTCGTGGGCGGGGCGGGGCGCGGTGACCGCTGTGGGCGGCGCAGGTGGAGCAGCTGCTGACCCGCGAGGGCGTGGGCCACGACGAGGCGGGCAACGCGCGGCGGCTGCAGCGACGCGTGGCCCTGGTGGAGTGCGAGGACAGCAACGGGAACACGCCGCTGTCCGAAGCGGCCGCGGGCGGGCAGCCCCTGGCCATCCAGCTGCTGGCTGAGCTCGGTGCCAGCCCCAACAGCAAGGTTGGCGCCGTGGGCTGCAGGCCGAAGCGAGCGCCGAGGGGCGCGGTCCAGAGCTCGCGGGGGGCTCCTTACCCCCGGGACAAGGCCTGGATCTTGCTCAGGAGCCCGTCTTGCAGGGCGCCTTCGGTCGGACGCCGCTATACCGCGCAGCCTTTGGGGGCCACCTGGAAGCTGTGGAGGTGCTTCTGAAGCTCGGAGCAGACCCACGGGTGTACGCAGAGGACGGGAGCACCCCTGAGCAGGTATGGGCCTGGGAAGTGTGGGCCCCGGGAGGTGTGGGCCCCGGAGGTGTGGGCCCCGGGAGGTGTGGGCCCCGGAGGTGTGGGCCCCGGGAGGTGTGGGCCCCCGGAGGTGTGGGCTCCAGGTGTGGGCCCCGGGAGGTGTGGGCCGGGTAGATGTGGGCCGGGCAGATGTGGGCCCCGGGAGGTGTGGGCCCCGGGAGGTGTGGGCCGGGTAGATGTGGGCCGGGCAGATGTGGGCCCCGGGAGGTGTGGGCCCCGGGAGGTGTGGGCCCCGGGAGGTGTGGGCCCCGGAGGTGTGGGCCCCGGGAGGTGTGGGCCCCGGGAGGTGTGGGCCCCGGGAGGTGTGGGCTCCAGGTGCGGGAGGTGTGGACCAGGCAGGTGTGAGTCTAGCAGGTGCACACCAAGGCAGGGCAAGACTCACCCCACCCACCCTGTCTCTGGAAGCTATAGGAGCCTGAGTGGCCCAGCTAGAGCTGTTTGCCAGCCCTGCGATGCCCCATTCCCTTCCCAGAAGTCCTGACTTTGTCAGTCTGCAATGAGGGCGGAAGCCGCTCCCATTTTGTGAATGCCTTTGGTGGTGGATTTCATGTCATTTCCTTCCATGCTTTGCCTGAAGAAGTGGTGTTACTGATGGAGAAACTGAGGCTGCCGACTCCAGGGTTGGCAGAGAACTCATGGTGGTGGGGGGAGTGTGGGGCCCACGAACCCAACCCCTCGCTCTCAGCATGCCCGTTTTCCAGAGAAAGGGCTCTAGGCAGGAACTCTGTGGCCCAGCCACAGAGTTAGGATGTGTTAGGAATGACAGTCTGGGCCGGATGGGGCTGAGGCGGTCGGATAATCTAAGGTTGGAAATTCAAGACCAGCCTGACCAACACAGAGAAACCCTCTCTCTACAAAAAATACAAAATTAGCTGGGCATGGTGGCACACACCTGTAATCCCAGCTACTTGGAAGGCTGAGGCAGGAGAATCACTTGAACCCAGGAGGCAGAGGTTGCAGTGAGCCAAGATTGTGCCAAGAGCAACAAGAGCAAAACTCTGTCTCAAAAAAAAAAAAATTACAGTGTGGCTGGGCATGGTGGCTCATGCCTCACACCTGTAATCCCAGCACTTTGGCAGGCAGAGGCAGTGGATCACTTGAGCTCAGGATTTTGAGAGTAACCTGGCCAACATGGTGAAACCTTGCCTCTACTGAAAATACAAAAATTAGCTGAGCGTGGTGGTGGGTGCCTGTAATCCCAGCTACTCAGGAGGTTGAAGCAGAATTGCTTGAACTTGGAATCGGAGGTTGCAGTGAGCCAAGATTGCCCCACTGCACTCCTGTCTGGGCAACAGAATGAGAATAAAATAAAATATAAAGTAAAGTTAAATAAAGAGTCTGCCCGGGGCTAGACCGGAGACACCATGCCTGGACTTGTCCTGGGCCCGAGATTGACTCCGCCTGTTGGAGCAGTGGCTGGAAAACCAGGCCACGAAGTTTGCCCGCCTTGGTTTCATTTAAATCAACTTAACTTGAACCCCAGTCCCTCTCCTGTCTCAGTCATTATGTTCCCCCATCCTACTCCCAACCTCACCCCACATCCCACGAAAATCTGGAGATGCTACCTGGAGCCTGTGTTCTGCCTCAGGCCCACGCAGACACGTGGAGATGCTTCCACTCAACCACTGCCGGAGCCTTTGCCCAGCTAGGGACATACCCCTCGACTCCTCCTGTGGGTGCTGCCTGGGAGCCTGTCTTGCCTCTCTTCTTTCTCCTTGTCTGCAAAGCGGGTTGGTAGAGAGGGGGAGGGCCGAGGCAGTGTGGGCTTAGGGAGTGGCCAAGGAGATGAGGTGTCCAGAGGTTCAAGTGGGAGTCAGGGGTGCTGGGGTGTCTGGCAGACCTGCTGCCTGGGGCATGGAGGCCTGGAGAGCTGAGAAGGGCAGCAGCTGCGGGTGCTGGGGGAGCTCTTGGCTGCCAGGGGGTCGTGCACTCCATGATGTTGGAGTCTTGGCCATTCATAGGCAAAGGGGTTAGTGTGGACTGAACTGCACACCCCATAAAACATTAACTCAAAGTGGATTATCGATTTAAATGTGAAGTATAAAACTACAAACCTTTTAGAAGAATGCATAGGAGAAAATCTCTGGGGCCTAGGACTTGGTGAAAAGTTCTTGGACATAACACAAAAAACACAACCCAAAAAAGAAAAAACAAATTGATAAACTAAACCTCATCAAAATGTTAAACGTTTGTTTTGTCAAAGACTTGTCAAGAGGAAAAGACAAGCCACAAATGGGAGTAAACATTTGTAAACCACGCATCTGACAAGGGACGTGTGTCTAGAACACACGAACAACTCAAATTTCAACAGCAAATAAAACATACAGTCTAGGCATAAAATGAGCAAGGACATGAAGAGAAATTTCACCAGACAGGACACGATGATGGCACATAAACACCTGAGGTGTTGCACACCTCCTCACACCTAGGACAGCCGAAGTGAAGCTGGTGTGCAGTGGCGCCATCTCAGCTCACTGCAACCTCCGCCTCCCAGCTGTGAGAAACACATTTAAGTGTTTAAACCCAAAGAATGGACTTAGAGACTCAGGAACAGTGAAAGTGAAACTTTTTTTTTTTTAGATGAAGTTTCACTCTTGTTACCCAGGCTGGAGTGCAATGGCGTGATCTCGGCTCACCGCAACCTCCGCCTCCTGGGTTCAGGCAATTCTCCTGCCTCAGCCTCCTGAGTAGCTGGGATTACAGGCACGCGCCACCATGCCCAGCTAATTTTTGTATTTGTAGTAGAGACGGGGTTTCACCATGTTGACCAGGATGGTCTCCATCTCTCGACCTCGTGATCCACCCGCCTCGGCCTCCCAAAGTGCTGGGATTACAGGCGTGAGCCACCGCGCCCGGCCGAAAGTGAAACTTTTAATGATGGTTTTGCAAGATTGGGAGTTGGTTGAGCAGGAACACTCAGCACGGTTGTAACAAGCTCTTTGTTGAATTAGTAAGTTAACACCCATGTTTTCTCATAAAAAGAAAAATTAAAAGCATAGTAAAGAGCTCTCACCCAGTAAAAAGCCCTGGGACTCCCTAACTTGCCCCCTACAATACATCTCACAAAGTAGAGGACAGGGAGACCAGCGGGCCACAGGAAGGCCACAGGAAGAGGAATCTGGGGGTCATGAAGGAGCTGAGCCCAGTGCTCCCTTAAATCCTTACCCAACTTGAGGAAAAAATAATGTAAGAAGGACATGACCAATTTCCCTTTTCCTTCTAAACAGTAGGTGTCTGACATGTACCCTCTCAGAAAAGTCCCTATGAGATGGGGAGCTGGATCTGAGTGCGCCTCTAAGAAGTTCTGAGGTTAGGAATTTTAAACCGAAAATGAGGCCACTCTTGAAAATCCATTCAGTTTAGCAAAGCAGTTAAATCAATTTTTAAAACCCAATTTTTGGCCAGGTGCGGTGGCTCAGGCTTCTAATCCCAGCACTTTGGGAGGCTGGGGCGGGCAGATCATGAGGTCAGGAGATAGAGACCATCCTGGCCAACGTGATGAAACCCCATCTCTACTAAAAATACAAAAATTAGCTGGGCATAGTGCTGTGCGCCTGTAGTGCCAGCTACTCAGGAGGCTGAGGCAGGAGAATCGCTGAGATGGCGCCACTGCACTCCAGCCTAGTGACAGAGTGAGACTCCTAAAAAAACCCACAGTTTTTATACTTGGGCTACAATAATGTCAATTATGAATGTTCTGTTTACAGGCGTGTGCCTGTAATCCCAGCTGCTTGGAGGGTGCCGAGGCAGGAGAATCGCTTGAACCTGGGAGGCAGAGGCTGCGGTGAGCTGAGATGGCGTCACTGCACTCCAGCTGGGAGGAATAAACGGAAGTGTATTGTCACAAGGTTCTTACATGGGGAGCGATTTAACATCAGTAGAAATAGATTGTGGCGGTTGAGAGCTGTGTACACTAGAGCCTACAGCAACTGCTGCAGTGACAGGAGTTGTAGCTAATAAGCCAACGAAGGAGGTAAGGTGGAATTCTGAAAAAATAATGCCAGAGAAGTTGGGAAAAGAGGAAAAGCAAAATAAAGAACACTGGGACCAGTGGAAAACAAGCAGCGAATGGCAGATTTTAACTCACCCCTATCGGTAATCCCATTCCAGGTGGATATTCTGAACCCCCCAATTCAAAGATGGATTTTAAAAAGGTAGGCTGCCCTTTCCACGCTGCCTGCGAGGGCTCCGTACGGCGTTGTTCAGGGTTCCCGTCGTAACTTAAAGGGAAACTTTCACCATGTCTGGAGCCCTTGATGTCCTGCAAATGGAGGAGGAGGATGTCCTTAAGTTCCTGGCAGCGGGAACCCATTTAGGTGGCACCAACCTTGACTTCCAGATGGAACAGTATATCTATAAAAGGAAAAGTGATGGCATCTACATCATAAATCTGAAGAGGACCTGGGAGAAGCTTCTCCTGGCAGCTCGTGCCATTGTTGCCATTGAAAACCCTGCTGATGCCAGTGTCATATCCTCCAGGAATACTGGCCAGAGGGCCGTGCTGAAGTTTGCTGCTGCCACTGGAGCCACTTCAGTTGCTGACCCCAGGGCTGACCACCAGCCTCTCACGGAGGCGTCTTATGTTAACCTACCTGCCATTGCTCTGTGTCACACGGATTCTCCTCTGCGCTGTGTGGACATTGCCATCCCATGCAACAACAAGGGAGCTCACTCAGTGGGTTTGATGTGGTGGATGCTGGCTCGGGAAGTTTTGCGCATGCGTGGAACCATTTCCCGTGAACACCCGTGGGAGGTCATGCCTGATCTCTACTTGTACAGAGATCCTGAAGAGATTGAAAACGAAGAGCAGGCTGCTGCTGAAAAGGCTGTGACCAAGGAGGAATTTCAGGGCAAAGGGGCTGCTCCAGCTCCTGAGTTCACTGCGGCTCAGCCTGAGGTTGCCGACTGGTCTGAAGGCGTGCAGGTGCCCTCAGTGCCTATCCAGCAGTTCCCTACTGAAGACTGGAGTGCCCAGCCTGCCACGGAGGACTGGTCTGCAGCTCCCACTGCTCAGGCCACTGAATGGGTGGGAGCAACCACTGAATGGTCATAAGCTGTTCTTGTGTGGCCCCTTAAACAACATATAAGATTCATGGAAAATAAACATCGACTTTCTAAAAAAAAAAAAAAAAAAGGTAGGCTGGGCGAGGTGACTCATGCCTGTAATCCAAAGCACTTTGGGAGGCTGAGGTGGGGGGAACACCTGAGATCAGGAGTTTGAGACCAGCCTGACCAACATGGAGAAAAGTTCTCTCTCCTAAAAATACAAAAAAAACATTAGCTGGGCATGGTGGCACATGCCTGTAATCTCAGCTACTTGGGAGGCTGAGGCGGGCAGATCACGAAGTCAAGAGACTCAGACCAGCCTGGCCAACACGGTGAAACCCTGTCTGTACTAAAAATACAAAAAATTAGCTGGGCATTGTGGCATTCGCCTGTAGTCCCAGCTACTCGGGAGTCTGAGGCATGAGAATCACTTGAAACTGGGAAGCGGAGGTTGCAGTGAGCTCTGCCATTGTAGTCTGGCCTGGGCGATAGAGTTAGACTCCATCTCAAAAAAAAAAAAAAAATAGCTGGGTGTGGTGGCACCTGTAGTCCCAGCTACTTGGGAAGCTGAGGCAAGAGAATTGCTTGAATCCGGGAGGTGGAGGTTGCAGTGAACCAAGACTGCACTCCAGCCTGGGCGACACAGCAAGACTCCATCTCAAAAAAAAGAACTACAAGTAGAAATAAACAGACTCAATCAGCCAGGCGCAGTGGCTCATGCCTGTAATCCCAGCACTTTGAGAGGCCAAGGCAGGCGGATAACCTGAGGTTGGGAGTTCAAGACCAGCCTCACCAACATGGTGAAACCCTGTCTCTATTAAAAATACAGCATTAGATGGGCATGTTGGCACATGCCTGTAATCCCAGCTACTCAGGAGGCTGAGGCAGGAGAATTTCTTGAACCCAGGAGGCAGAGGTTGCGGTGAGCTGAGATCGTGCCATTGCACTCCAGCCTGGGCAACAAGAGCAAAACTCTGTCTGAAAACAAACAAAACGAAACAAAAAGCAGACACAATGGCAGGAGGTGATTTTGCCGTCTCTCAATAACTGATGAGACAGGTGGACAAAATCTCAGCAATGATGTGGAAGAGCTGAATCTCGCTGTCCACCATCGCTCCACCATTCCCCGATCATTGTGTCCATACACTGACACACTTCATCCAGTCTCGCCTCAGGCATTGGTTTGCTCTTTCATCAATTCATAATTATCTTATTAACTCATGAGTCATGTATTTGTGTATTTAGAGATGGAGTCTTGCTCTGTCGCCCAGGCTGGAGTGCAGTGGTGGACTCTCGCTGCAACCTCCGCCTCCTGGGTTCATCCAGTTCTCCTGCTTCAGCCTCCTGAGTAGCTGGGACTACAGGCGCGCACCACCATGCCCAGCTAATTTGTTTTTTGTATGTTTAGTATCGACAAGGTTTCATCATGTTGGCCAGACTGGTCTTGAACTCCTGACCTCAGGTAATGAACCCACCTTGGCCTCCCAAAGTGCTCGGATTACAGGCGTGAGCCACCAGGTCTGTCCAGGTGTCATTTATTTATAGGGTTCACAGCCCATTCACTCATTAATGTGCCAGTTCCAACCTTATACCATGTTTAAATAATTATTCGTTTATCTGCTGTTCATTCAGACATCCACTCATCCATTCATACACAGGTTTATGCTGTTTACTTGACAGAACATTATGAGGAAGCAAGGAAGGACTGTGTCTCAGTCACCCCGTAATCGTCTGCCCCAATGTCATGTATATTGGTTGACACGTGACAGGCACTGAAACATTTTGTTAACAATAAATTCATCCATCAAGTCATCCATCCACTTGCTCAACTAACCGTTTCTTTCTCTCATTTACCCATTCAACACTCACTCATGTTTAGTTTTTCATGTGTCCTTTCATCATTTAATCAGTTCATTCCATTAATCTTCATTCTCTTACAGTTTAACTCATGAACTCACTCACTCATCATTGACTGCCTATTCGTTAAGATGCTCATAAGTAACTCATTATGCTCTGCTCTTACCTCCTCATTCACTTTCCGTCTACTCCAGTCCCGTCCATTACAGACAGGACTTTGGCAAGTTCTGAAGCCCATTTGGATCTCAGTTTCCATATATTCAGAAATGGGACTGATAACAGCCTGCTTTATGAATATTCATGAGATAATGAAATTCCTTGGTACAATTCCTGGTATAGAGTCAGTTCTCAATAAATGGTAGCTATTATTATTTTAAATGAGTATTCACAATTTCTTTTAACTTTTGAAATCATCACCTCACTCAGACGTCTGTTCCCTCCTCCATCCTACTTCTCCTGTTGTCCGTTCCTCCCCACCCAGACGTCTGTCCACTCCTCCATCCTACTTCTCCTGTTGTCCGTTCCTCCCCACTCAGACGTCTGTTCCCTCCTCCATCCTACTTCTCCTGTTGTCCGTTCCTCCCCACTCAGACGTCTGTTCCCTCCTCCATCCTACTTCTCCTGTTGTCCGTTACTCCCCACTCAGACGTCTGTTCACTCCTCCATCCTACTTCTCCGGTTGTCCGTTCCTCCCTTCTCTGCTTTTAGCCACTCCTGGATTCTCTACACCTTTGTCTTCCTCTGTAAAATACAAATGACGTACAGAACATTGCACAAATCAAAGCTGTAGCTCCGTTAGTTACCACAAAGGAAATACTCATGTAGTTGCCACCTGACTCAAAGAATAAAATACTGCCAGAACTGCATACCTCTCCCCAGATAATTATATCCTGAATTTTAATAACACTTGCTTCCTTTTTCTCAAGTTAAAGAACTTTTCTGAAATATGTGTGAAGTCCGCAGTTTAATCCTCTCAACAAAACTGATTGTAGTACTGTTAATATTCCTACATTATAAAGACTACATCATATTATTATACAGACTTTATGTCTTCTTACTATATGCAAAGAAAGTTAAGCACAGAGATATTAAGTAATCTGTTTTTAACTTTTAGTTTAGGTTCAGGGGTGTGCATAAATGTCTGTTATGTAGGTGAACTCGTCATGGGGATTTGTATAACGATCCATGGCAAAGATTCTTTCCTCACCTGTGAATGACGCCCAGTACTGAGCAGTTACCTCTTCTATCCTCTCCCTCCTCCCACCCTCCGCCCTCAGGTAGACCTTGGTGTCTGTCATTTCCTTCTTTGTGTTCATAAGTTCTCATCCTTTAGCTCCCACTTACAAGTGAGAACATGTGGTGTTTGGTTTTCTGTCCCTGCAGTCGTTGGCTAAGGATAATGGCCTCCAGCTCCATCCGCGTCCCTGCAGAGGACATGATCTCATGCGATGTTCACTGCCACCTGCGGAGGAGGAATGAATGCACTCTCACAGCGTTACAGGGATTCGAGTGGGCTAGGAACAGCCGCAGCTGCTTTCAGAGGGCGAAATGCAGCTGATCGACCAAGACTCGCTCTCCATGATTACACTCATTCAGTAGGAGGTTGGGAACAGAGGCTCTAAGTCAACACACTTGTGGCTAGTTAACATGGTAAAAGAGTGGTCACAGGAATGGTAGAAGTTCTAGGTTCCAGGCCCAGCGTAAACACTACTAGTGCACACGGAAAACGGGTAATTCCTCTTTGACCTCCCCCTACGAGGACCATCCAGCGCGAAGTTTACATGGGTAAACAGAGTCGAGACAAAGTGATGTGGGGTAAACAAACTGGGCAAGCCGGGGGAGGTGCTGGTGCGCACCTCTTTATCATTTTTGGCCAGATTATCGGCAAGAGCAGCTGTTTGTACTGACAGTAATAGATGCCACGGCCACGCCGGCAGTTGCCAGGAAGACCGGCTGAGGCTCTCAAAGCCGAAGTGTAACGTGAACGTTTTGTGTTTGACCTGTGGCATCACTTGCATTTCAGTTCACTGTATGCCGTGACTGAGGAACTTCACTGGGGGTACGTTAGTCTCTTTTAGTTAAGCAGTTTGTTTGTTAGAAGCTGTGAAGCGGGTGTTACTTTAGGTTCTAGGGCAGAAAACTAGATTACAAGATGAGCTTGATATAGTGTAGCAAGGATAGGTTGCAGGCAGAGTGAAGGAATAAAAAATAAACAAATTCTAAGCGGGATTTACTTAGCGTTTCGCTGGTCCTCAGCGTTCCTCCAGGAGGTGATGTCTGGGGCCGTGCGGCCACTCTGCAGGGTCTCTTTTAGGCTGGCTTGGGTCTTTTCTCCTTTCCATCCTTTGATGAGGACGCAGTTTCTTGGCTGGTGCTGGCGTACTGGAAATTCTAGGAGTTGTGCCTGTGCTAAGAGGCTTTTGATAATCTTTGTAAAAGAGCAGGTTAGTGCTTTAAGAAAAACGTGTGCTTTATCTTAATGCCCAGTTCACAGAAAAGCTGGATACTTCTTTCAATTTTAATTAATATGTTTACACATGGAATTTTTTATAGGTAATGTTTTATCTCTGAAGTAGAGACTCAAAGAATATACTTTAACCATGTGCTTAAAGTCACAGGCTGAATAGCTTAAATCTTGCAATTGAGTTTTCAGGCTGACCAAGTTTACAAACTTTAAACTGGCAAACTTTTCTGAAAACAGGAACTTGCTCGCTGAGCAAAGACTACCTCTCATCAGTTGTTCATGCATATGTTTTCACCTTACTTATGTACAAATTTCTTTCACTTTCTGAGAATGGGCACAACATTTTTACTTCTTTATTCAACTAATATTAATTTGGTTCAAAGTTCTCCTTTAAAGGGTAAAGTGTGGTTTTACATGCTTAGCTTTTAATTGATTTTTAAGTAATTCGTGGGCCTTTTTTTATAGCTGATTGAAATTTGTCATTTAAATTTACAAAATTAAGGGTAAATAAAGCTTGTGCTAGCAGTTTTGCCTTTTAACATAGAAAACCGCGTTTGCAGCTTATTAGTCAATTAGGAACTTCTTTTTTAACTGAGGAGCAAAGCTATATGACTGCTTTTAATTGCTCCTTGCTAATTTCATGGGCTAGCTGTAATTTCTCCCCCTTCAGAGGTTACTGTTTTACTTAAATAGGATTTTTAAAGAGCCACGTTAAGAGTAGAATTGGAATAGCAACAGTGGCTAATATCAGAGAAAGGTTTTACAAATCCTTAAATTTACTTAAATCTTAGCAGAGAATCACAGTTTGGGATGTTGCTTGTATACAAAGATCACAGGAAACTTTACCGTGGGACACCTGCAGAGAGCAGCCCAGTGGCACAGGTCCTGGGATGGTAGCTGAGCTGCCTGCGCCCAGGTGCTGCTCGCTACCCCCCATCTGGGCCAGCTTGAGCACAGCTTCTCTGTGGAAGCATTCCCCCTCCCCTTTTTTTTCACTCAGTCACTTGACTTTGGCCTGTGATGCCCTTTTTAAATTTTGTTTTTGAGATGGAATCTCACTCCATCACCAGGCTGGAGTGCAGTGGCACAATCCTGGCTCCTGCAATTTCCATTTTCTGGTTTCAAGCAATTATCAGCCTCAGCCTCCCAAGTAGCTGGGACTACAGGCGCACACCAGCACGCCTGGCTAATGTTTTTGGTATTTTTAGTAGAGTTGGGGTTTCACCATGTTGCCCTGGATGGTCTCAATCTCTTGACCTGGTGACCCACCGGCCTCAGGCTCCTGAAGTGCTGGGATCACAGGTGTGAGCCACTGCACCCAGCCTGTAGTGCGTTTTTTCTTATCATTTTATAAACATACACCTGATTGCCTTGCCGACTATTAATTACTAAGCAGGCTGAGTTCTGTAATGCTGCTTGCTTAAGACAAATTCCTATAGCTGTAGTGCTTCCCTTGTCCTTTTTCCTGTTTCTTTGTTGGCTTTGTGTGTGATTTCTCCCCACTTGTTCCTAGAGTTTTATGTCCAGCGTGCTCCTCGTCAGGAACCATGGGCTTTGGAAAGCAGCAGTTTATCTTTCACGGTGGAGCTTGACACCATTTCTGTTGTGCTGATAACTGCTGTCCCATGATGAATCCCTAGCCTGAAACAATGCCTCCCCAAGCTTGGCAATCCCCAGTGGGTACCAATGACTGACTACTTGACCTCGGCATGACTCAACAGCCGAGGCATGCATGCACTCTCACACCATTACAGGGATTCAAGTGGGCTAGGGATGCTCGAAGCTGCTTTCAGAGGGTGAAATGCAATCAACCAACCAACACTCCCTCTCCATGGTTATATTTATTCAGTAAAAGATTGCAAGCAGGTTCTAAGTCAACACACTCGTGGATAACTAACATGGTTAAAACAGTGATTATAGGAATGATAAGAACTTTAGGTTCCAGGCCCAGAGTAAACACCATTAACGGGTAATTCTCCTTTGATCTCCCCTGACAGGACCATCCAGCACAAAGTTTACATGAGTAAACAGTTAATGTAGAGAGAAAGGGATGTGTGGTAAACAGACTTAAGCTGGGAAAGCCTTTTTTTTTTTTTGAGACGGAGTTTCGCTGTTGTTGCCCAGGCTGGAGTGCAATGGCGCGATCTCGGCTCACCGCAACCTCCGCCTCCTGGGTTCAGGCAATTCTCCTGCCTCAGCTCCCGAGTAGCTGGGATTACAGGCACGCACGACCATGCCCAGCTAATTTTTTTGTATCTTTAGTAGAGACGGGGTTTCACCATTTCAACCAGGATGGTCTCGATCTCTTGACCTCATGATCCACCCGCCTCGGCCTCCCAAAGTGCTGGGATTACGGGCTTGAGCCACTGTGCACGGCCAGGGAAAGCCTTTTATCATCCCTATCTCTTCCCTAGTAATGTACTGACTGATCAGCCACCTTTGGCCTGCCCCAGTGAAAATTTTTGGCCTTCCAAAAGGTTTGAGGCTAATCTACAACTTTCCATAATATTTTCTGTAATATTTTGTCAGCCACCCCTGAGTGAATTCCAACAATCTCGTTCTTTTTCATAGCTGCCTAGTATTCCATGGTGTGCATGTACCACATTTTCTTTATCCAGTCTGTCACTGATGGGTATTCAGGTTGAGTCCACGTCTTCGCTGTTGTGAACAGTGCTGCAGTGAATATTCACGTGCCTGTGTCTTTATGGTACAATGATTTCTTGGATGTTGAATGGTAGTTCTGCGTTGTGGTCTTTGGGGACTTGCCATACTGCTTTCCACAGTGGCTGAACTAATTCATACTCCCACCACCAGTGTGTGTGTGCCATTTTCTCCACAGCCTCACCAGCATCTGTTCTTTTCTTTTTATGATAGCCATTCTGCCTGGTGTGAGATGATATCTCACTGTGGTTTTGATGTGCATTTCTCTAATGATCAGTGATTTGAGCTTTTTTTTCCCCATATGCTTACTGGCCACATGCATGTCTTATTTTGAAAACTGTTTTCTTTTTATTTTTTAGGCTAGTCAAGTGAAGCAGTGGGAGTGGAGAAGTAATAAGGAAATCTGTAACTGGTCTAATTGTAAACACCACTGCACTCAGACCAGCCCCATTTTCTTCATTCACTTTTTAGTGGGGTTGTTTTTCCCTTGTAAGTTTGTATAATAACCTTATAAATGCTGGATGTTAGACCTTTGTTAGATGCACAGTTTGCAGATATGGTCTCCCATTCTGTGGGTGGTCTGTTTACTCTGATGATAGTTTCTTTTGCTGTGCAGAAGCTCTTAGGTTTAATTAGATGCCACTTGTCAATTTTTGCTTTTGCTGTGATTGCTTTTGGTGTCTTTGTCATGAAATCTTTGCCCGTTCTTATGTCCAGGATGGTATTGCTGTCTTCCAGGATGCTTTATGTCCAGCATGCTCCTTGTCAGGAACCACGGGCTTTAGGGTTTGTATAGTTTTGAGTTTTACATTTAAGTCTTTAATCCATCGTGAGTTGATTTTTATATATGATGTAAGGAAGGGGTCCAGCTTCAATCTAGTGCATATGGCTAGCCAGTTATTCCAGCACCATTTATTGACTATGGAGTCTTCTCCCCATTGCTTGTTTTTGTCAGCTTTGTTGAAGATCAGGTGGTTGTACATATCTATGCACCCTTGTTTCTGGGCTCTCTATTCTGTTACATTGATCTATTTGCCTGTTTTCTACCAGTACCATACTGTTTTGGTTACTATAGCCCTGTAGTATAGTTTGAAGTCAGGTAACTGAATGCCTCCAGCTTTGTTCTTCTTGCTTAGGATTGCCTTGGCTATTCAGGCTCCTTTTTGGTTCCATGTGAATTTTAAAATAGTATTTTCTAGTCCTTTGACTAATATGCTTGGTATAATGATTTGATAGGAATAGCGTTGAATCTGTAAATTGCTTTGGGTAGTATGGCCATTTTAATGATATTGATTCTTCTATCCATGAGCACAGGATGATTTTCCATTTGTTTTTGTCTTTTCTGATTTCTTTGAGCAGTGTTCCATAATTCTCATTATAGAGATCTTTCACCTCTCTGGTTAGCTGTATTCATAAGTACTTTATTCTTTTTGTGTCAGTTGTGAATGGGATTGCCTTTCTGATTTGGCACTCAGCTTGGCTGTTGCTAGTGTATAGGAATGCTAGTGATTTTTGTACATTTATTTTTTACCCTAAAACTTTTCTGAAGTTGTTAAGCAGCTGAAAGAGCTTTTGGGCTGAGACTATGTGGTTTTCTAGATATAGAATCGTGATGTCTGCAAACAGACAGTTTGACTTCCTCTCATCCTGTTTGGATGCCTTTTATTTCTTTATATTGCCTGATTGCTCTGGCTAGGACTTCCAATACTATGTTGAATAGGAGTGGTGAGAGACAGCATCCTTGTCTTGTGCCGGTTTTGAAGGGGAATGCTTCCAGCTTTTGCCCATTAGGTATATGTTGGCTGTGGGCTTGTCAGTGCTTACTTTCTTTGCTTTACCCTATTCTTTAGTACATCTTCAAATCATCCCTCATTTATTCATTCATCAATTCATTCCTAAGCATGAATACCTAAATAATATAGCTTTGCTCCACTGTTTCTGAGCTTTAGGTAAATGATTTATATGGCAGCTGTTTGCTGGTATCTGGCTTCTTCTATTACTGGCTATATTTGTGAGATTCAGTCTTGTCTGTAGGTATAGTTCATTCACGATCATTGTTATGGAGACTTTATATAAATATCTATAACATATTTATCCATTTTACTGCTAATGAACGTTCAGTTTGTTTCCAGGCTTTGGCTATAATGATGCTGCTATGAACGTTCTTGTGTATGTCTCTTGGTACACATGTGCACAGTTTTCCAAAATGGTTATACCAGTTTATCCACTCCCACTAATGATGTGTTACAGTCCCACTGCCTCGTCATGCTCTCACAGACATTGCGATTGCCAGTGTTGTTGTTTTGACATGGAGTTTTGCTGTTGTTGTCCAGGCTGGAGTGCAATGGTGTGATCTCGGCTCACCACAACCTCCACCTCCCAAGTTCAAGTGATTCTTCTGCCTCAGCCTCCCAAATAGCTGGGATTACAGGCATGTGCCACCATGCCTGGCTAATTTTGTATTTTTAGTAGAGACAGGGTTTCTCCATGTTGTTCATGCTGATCTTGAACTCCTGACCTCAGGTGATCCACCTGCCTCAGCCTCCCAAAGTGCTGGGATTACAGGTGTGAGCCACCGTGCCTAGTCTATGCCAGTGTTTTTTAATGTAGACTCATGGTAGATGTGTAGCGGTGTCTAACTGCAGTTTTACCTTGCATTTCCTTGCCGATTAATGAAAGTGAGAACTCGGAGGCATACTGGTCAGTTGGTCACATATGTCTGAGTGCTGCCTGCTCACATTAGCGACCCCTTTTCTCTGGGTTGTCTGATGTATTTTCTTTATCGCTCTATGGACCTTATTTGTATATTCTAGATCAAACTCTTTATCAGTTGTATGTATTGTAGGTGTCTTCTGATTTACTTGCTTTTCACTCTCTTAATGTTATAAAATGATGGAAAATTTTGTTTTACTGTAGTAAATTTTATGATTCTTTTCATTTATGGTTGGTGTCTTCATGTCAGTTAAGGAAGTCCTTCCATTCTCCCAAGGACATAAAGATATTTTATTGTGCAGTCTCAGAAATCTTTCACATTCGGAGCCATCATCCACTCTAATAGATTTTTGTATGTTGTTTTGGTCTGTCTTTGAACATGAAATAAAGGTCATGTTCAAGCTTTATTCCTCATATAGATGCACAGTTGTCCTCAGAGCACCCACAGTCTCTGTGAAAGACTACCCTCCTCACTCTACACCATCACCTGTGCCCTAAGTCAAGGGCCTGCATACTCATAGCTCTGTTCTGGGATTGCTGTACTGTTCCATGGGTCTGTGGATCTACCCTGTGTCAATTCTCATGTCTTGGCTACAGTAGCTTTATAACAAGTCTTACGCCAGATAAAAGCTAGCCTTCCCACCTTGTTTTGCCTTTTCCCCATGAGTGAGTTTTGGAAAGTTCTCAGTCATTACCTCTTTGTTTCTGTCCTGTTCCTCACTCTCCAAATATGTGTTTGGTAGATCTCACCATAGCGTCTACATTTCTGTATCAACCAGGATAGACTAGGATGTTGACATGGTTTGGATCTGTGTCCCCACCCAAATCTCATGTTGAATTGTAATCCTCCGTGTTGGAGGAGGGGCCAGGTGGGAGGTGATTGGATCATGGGGGTGGATTTCTCCATGCTCTTCTCATGGTAGTGAGTTCTCACGAGACTGGTTGTTTAAAAGTGTGCAGCACATCCCCAACTCTCTCTTCCTCCTTCTCTAGCCATATGAAATGTGCCTGCTTCCCCTTGGCCTTCTGCCATAGTTGTAGGTTTCCTGAGGCCTCCCCAGCCATGCTTCTTGTACAGCCTGCAGAACTGTGAGTCAATTAAACCTCTTTTCTTTATAAATTACCCAGTCTCAGGTAGTTCTTTATAGCAGTGGGAGAACAGACTCATACTGATGTGCTGTAGAACATGCAGTCTCCAAATCTCAATGGCATAAAACAAAATGAGTTTATTTTTTACTTATGCTACCTGTCCATTGAGGGCTAACAGAGCACTTCTGGTAATTGTAGTCTTTTAGGGACCCAGGCTGACAAAGCGACCACCATCTTGAATATTGCTGGTCACTATACCAGAGGGAAAGAGTTCAGAAGGGTCTGGCACAAACACTTCTACTTACAGCTTATTGATCAGATCTAGGCATTTGGCTTCATGTAACCACAAATTGATCAGGAAGTGTAATCCTGTGCTACATCTGGAAGGTGGAGGGATGGACATGTTTGATGATCAGCACCAATAAGTACCACAGATTTTTACCCTCTTTTCTGTATTTTCCATCCTTTTATTTGAGTTTATTCTGGATATTTTCTTGTGACATGTTTTTCAGTTTACGAATTCTCTCTTCAGCTGTATTCAGCTAGTTATCAAATCCATGCACTTTGTTCTTAATTTTGGTTTTCATGTCTAAAATTTTATTTGGTTCCAGTTCTCTGCTAAAATTCTCAATCTAGTCTCTCTCTTTGAGCAAAGTAAATATAGTTATTTGAAAATCTGTAGATAACTTTAATATCCTGATCCCTCATGGAGCTATTTCTATAATCTGTAGTTTCTGCAGATTTTTGTTTATATTGTCTTGTATTTTCTTGTTCCTTTTTATTTTATTTATTGTTTTGAGTAGAGTCTCCCTCTGTCGCCCAGGCTGGAGTGCAATGGCATGATGTCAGCTCACTGCAACCTCTGCCTCCCAGGTTCAAGCGATTCTTGTGCCTCAGCCTCTGGACTAGCTGGTACTACCAGCGTGCTGCACCACTGTAGGGCTGAGGGCACAGGGTCGTGGGGTGAGCCTTATGCTGTGCTGAGGTGCAGGAACTGCGAAATAAAGAGACAGGACACAGAAGTATGAGGAAAACACAGCTGGGCTCAGGGGGCCATGCCACCTATAAGCAGAGTCAGGCAAGGCCCTGAATGTCCAGAAGTGTGAGTATTTATTGTGTATAGGTTAGCGGGCAGGGCAGTGAGTGAAGTCATCTTTATTTTTTTTTTTTTTGAGATGGAATTTCGCTTGTTACCCAGGCTGGAGTGCAATGGCGTGATCTTGGCTCACCGCAACCTCCGCCTCCTGGGTTCAGGCAATTCTCCTGCCTCAGCCTCCCGAGTAGCTGAGACTCACAGCCTGCAGAACTGTGAGTCAATTACAGGTTGATTACAGGCACGCGCCACCATGCCCAGCTAAGTTTTTGTATTTTTAGTAGAGACAGGGTTTCACCATGTTGACCAGGATGGTCTCGATCTCTTGACCTCGTGATCCACCCACCTTGGCCTCCCAAAGTGCTGGGATTACAGGTGTGAGCCACCGCGCCCGGCCGAATGACGTCATCTTTAAGGATAGTGATAGGGTCATGAGCAATAGAACATGGGGTCCACCTCCATTAGGTCACCTAGGCCAGGAGGTGGACAGTGCGCAGCAAGGGGCCCGTTCCCATGAAGGCAAGGGCCATGCGCAGTAAGGGGTCCACCCCCATTAGGTTACCGAGGCTTGAAGGTGGGC
>CM052663.1:88978817-89002858 GCA_028533165.1 Leontopithecus rosalia
CCTCCGGTTATAAGCTGCTTATTCCTTCATTCATGCTCTGGACTGTGTGCACTCTAGGCATTCCTCCGATATGAACTGAGGGATAATTATAGGTGTATATGTAGGGAGATATTCTTTAGGCACTCATCTATCAACCGTTATATGATTATAGAGGATTAGATAAAGGGATTCGTCAAGCCCTAATTCTATAAACTAATATTTGTTTTTTTTTTTTTTTTGAGACGGAGTTTCGCTCTTGTTACCCAGGCTGGAGTGCAATGGCGCGATCTCAGCTCACCGCAACCTCCACCTCCTGGGTTCAGGCAATTCTCCTGACCCAGCCTCCTGAGTAGCTGGGATTACAGGCATGTGCCACCACGCCCAGCTAAATTTTTGTATTTTTAGTAGAGACGGGGTTTCACCATGTTGACCCGGATGGTCTCAATCTCTTGACTACGTGATCCACCTGCCTCGGCCTCCCAAAGTGCTGAGATTACAGGCATGAGCCACCTTGCCTGGCCATGTCATATGTTTTATTTGTAGGAATAATTTGAACCCTAGGAAGGTATGTTTCACTCTTTTTTCACTGAGGATCTAGCTTGCCGTGTATTGGGGATACCAGCAGTCTGGAGTCATTTTGCCAGTTTCAGGGATGAAGATGATTTCAAGCTGCGCTGAAGTTACCCTTGCTCTGATGTTCTTGTCCTTCGGCCCCAGAGCTGAGGATTACATCTGCATATTCATGAATTCCTCCACTCACCCACCCGTGTTCATATTAGTAAATTTATACTTACAAATATAGACAGTCATTGACAAATGAAGGTGCAGAGAAATGTGCACAAGTGACTATGTCTGTGTGATCGTGTCTCCTGTGTACCCATTTATCTGCCAGAACAAGTCGGTGTGCCCTAACCTAGGGACGGCTCAACTCATCTGCTCCCCATGAACTCAGCCATTGGCCAGCTGGCAGAAGGCCTGTGCTGGGTGCTGTTCCGGGTGCTTGGGGCACATCCTTGAACAAAACGAAGTCCCTTCTGTCACAATTCATAGTGCAGTGGAGATACCAGGGTACGAGGGTGGGCAGGGCTGGGCTGGAATTTTAAGAAAGGTGGCCAAAGTGGGCTTTGCTGAGGTGACGTCCAAGGGAAAACTCGGCGGTGACGGAATGAGAGCTGTGAGCGTCTGAGGGGCTTCCGGACAGGAGGACTAGCCAGCGTAAGACCCCGACGGGGACAAGGAAGGGGCTTCTGTGGCTTCAGGGGAATGAGGCTCAGAAGCTGGAGGATCTGGGGGCCGATCGAAGAAGAGACAGGGCCAGGAGAGGGCAGTAGCAGGCACTCAGCCCTACTTGCACTGGGATAGGTGGTTTTCTTGGAGGGTTGGCACCTCGGCGAAGCTGCTCAGCAGAGGGCAGCCCCGCCTGAAGGCTTCTGTAGCCCCGGGTTTGTATCATTCACAGCTGGCAGATGTGGGCTCAGTTTTGCTGCATATGCAAAGCAAGCAGTGTCTAAATGTCTAGAAATATGCATATTTACGCTCTATTTAAAGCAAATGTCTGTGTAACGTTTTGATGTTGGCCCTGGTGGGCTGTGAAATTCTGGTCCTAGCTGCTGTGAAGCAGACAGCACAGGGCTGGTCCTCAGGCTGTCATTAGCCTGTGGACCCATCAGGTGGCCCCGGAGGTGAGTTTACAGGTGCCTGCGTGTCCCTGGCCTCCCGCAGACCTGCAGGCCCCCTGCTGTCCCTTCTGTCCGTCTCTGCCCCCGCATCTGTAGATGAGCGCTTGAGTCGGCACCTGCTCAGCCAGGATGGCGGTCACCTGAGGCCATGCTGCGCTGTGCCACTGCTACTCTCCCTTTTGTCTCCTCTGCCCCCTTCCCTCCCACATCTGCGAGTTCTTCCCCATTCTGCTGTTCCATCTGCCTGTCTGCATACGTCTGTGGCCAGTCTCCCTGGAAGAGCTACGGGGAGCGCCTCTTTCCCCACGTCTTTCTCCTCAGCCTGTCTTCCTCCCTCCATCACAAACCTCCCGCTCTGTGGGAACGCTGCTGCTCACCCGATGCCGTGCTGCCTTCCGCGTGTCTGTCACCTCTGTCTGGCCCCGCTGCCGAGCCTGCCCACACCTTCCTGGTCTGGCCTTCAGCCACCTGCCATCCTTCTCCCAGGCCTCCGCTCTCCAGCCGACAGCTCCTTGGGCCCCAACTGTTTCCCAGGCCTAATTCTGAGTACGAGTCTCCCTGCGCCACCTGGCTCTTCTCAGCCACTGCCTCGCCCCCTTCTGCCACCATCCAGTTACTAGGGAGCCAGCCACACTAGACAGCAGGCCCTGGTCAGCCCTGCCTTCCCCGAACAGGCATGGGGCAAACAGCATTCACACCCAGAGCCACCCACGAACAAACAGCTTCCTGGAAGGGTGAGGCCGGGACTGGCCCGCCTCCAGGCGCACGTGGGTCTGCTCTGAGCTCCTGCTCTCACCCTTCGCTGCACCTCCTCTGAGCATCACCCCGGCTCCACAGACAAGGAGGGCCGAGCACAGGAAGTCAGGGCCTCGAGGCCCCGGGCAGCTGGGCTTGGAGCTCGGCTCTCTGCACCCACTCCTTGCTCCTGGAGTGCTGGGGACTCCAGAGGGTGAGAGGCAGCGGCAGCCCCAGGGGCTGTGTTGTGCAGGCAGAGATCTGCAGGGGACCACAGAGGGAGCCGTGCTGTGCACATCCTGCAGGCCAGCCGCCTGCTCAGGAAGCAGCAGTGGCAGCCAAGGCCGCAGGCATGTACGAGTCCAGCAGAGGCAGGAAGCCTGGGGCGGGTCCTTGGGGGCTGTAGGGGGGAAGGAAGCCCTTCGAGGCCCAGCCACAGGAGCAGGTTCCTGCTTGGACTTGGTCAGGGAGCCCAGGAGAATTCCCGGTGGCCTGGGCTTTGGGGATAGCTGCACCCAAAGGGCCTACCACGCGCCAGATGTGAGCACTGAGGCCTTTCTGCACAATGGCGCCCTTTCTCCCAAATGGAGGAGCAACAGCTCCTCTCCAGGCTGAGGAGACTTGGAACACAGGCACCCTCAGTGCCCGACAAATGCCGTCTATTATAGGTGGCCTCGCTGGATGCGGCGGTGAACGTGCTGCACTCGTGGGACCTGAGCCTCACAGAGGCCATGCTCCGGAACATGGAGGCAGAGCAGCAGCGCCGGGCCCAGGAGGCCAAGCGGCACAAGGAGGCCGAGGCTGAGCGGTGTGGCGGGCAGGAGGGGTGTGGCGTGCTGGCGGAGGGCACTGTCGGGAGCGTGGATGGGGAATGCTGGCGGGAACCTCCGCCCCAGCTCATTCCCGTTCCCTAGCATGACCCTCAAGGTCCAACAGCTGGCCAGGGAGCAGCAACAGTGTCGCAAGGAGGTGAGTGTGACCTCAGGGGGGAGCCGGGTGGGTGGGGAGGTGGGGGAGCTGGGCGGACAGGCACCCAGGGGAAGAGCTAGGAGAGGGAGCGGCCCAGTCAGAAGCCTCACCAGGGCCCGCCTCACCAGGGCCCGCCTTGCCAGGGCCAGCCTCGCCAGGGCCCGCCCACACGCCCGCCCACACGCCCACCCAGCTGCAGCAGGCCTACTGTGAACTGAGCCGGAGGATCTCGGAGCTCGACCAGTGTGAGTGGAGGCACACGGACAGGACTGAGCTGATGCCGCAGGTGGGGGCCGCTGCATCCTCAACAGCCCTCCTTGGTCCACACCAGCCCAGGGTTCCTCCCTCCCAGACCTAGGATGTTTCCCTCTCAACCAAGAGGAGTCACCAGCCAGTGGTGACCTCCTTGGGGTGGGGGGGAGGCCTGAGCAGGAGCCTTCCCCAGCCAGAGCATGGGATAGGACGAGCGACGGTCAGCGTGGCCCCCTCCTCCAGGCCATTAAGGATGCAGAGGACCGGGTGGACAGGCTGCAGCAGGAGGCCCAGAAGGCTGAGGAGGCGCTGGCTCTGGCCAGGCTGGCACTGCGGGAACAGACTCAGGAGGGTGGGCCTGGCATGGGGCGCCGGCTGGGGGCTGGGAGGCCCAGCCCATGGTGGGGTCCGGGGTTGGGCTTGCCTGTCAGCTGCACTCTGCCACCCTGACAGGGGAAGAAGAGGTACATGGGCTTAAGTGCCAGGTCGCCGAGCTGCATGATGTGCTGATGAAAGACGTGGGCAATCGCATCCGAGCCAATGGCCGGTCAGTGCTCCAGGCCAGACGCGGGCGAGCGGGGCTTTGGGCAGACAGCACCGACCTCATGGCTGTCCCCAGGTGGCCTCTCGTCATCGACCCTTCGGGCCAGGCGGCTACCTTCCTGCGCTACCAGGACACCAACTATGTGGACACGGTAAACCCGGAGCACCTGAGGCCAGAGAGGATGCGCCTGGCTCTTCTGGGGGCTCTGCGGTGAGGCAGGCAGGGCTTCCGGTACACCCACCCCACCCCCCCGCCCTGCCCCGCCTCATCAGCCTCCTGGGCAGGTACGGGAAGCCGCTGGTGTTTGACTTGCGCGAGGTGGACCTGTTCCCAGCCGTGCAGCGGCAGCTGGAGGCGGTGCAGCCCGGCCTGGCACAGGTGCTGCTGAGCCGTGGCCTGCTGGAGCAGGAGAGGTACCTGTCGCTGCTGCGGCCCACGGGCGGGCCCGAGTACAGCCCCACGCAGCTCCAGGAAGCGCGCCTGGAGCACTTCCGCGTCTTTTCGTCACCAAGGCCCAGCGGCCGCCGGCTGAGCAGCTGCAGGTGCTGCTCCCAGTGCGGGTGCAGCTGCCGGGCACAGGCCTCTAGCGCTGGCTCCAACCCCAATAAAGTGTGTGCCCCGGGGCGCGGGGCCACCTCTGTGCTGTGTGTGTGAGGGGCAGGGGCAGCGTGTGCAGTCCAGGGCCCCGGATGACCAACCCCGACCGGCGGACACAGGTTTGCAGGCACCCGGGGGAGGCCCTGGGCGCAGTGGAGACGCGTGAGGGAGGGAGAGGACGCGGCACGTGGAGCTCAGCCTGGCCTTGGTGGGCAGGAGGCCTCTGTACCAGTGGGTGGGGGGTGGACAGACAGATGGGAGGTAAAACGTAGTCAACTTTATTCTCCTTAAACCACAAAATAGAGTCTTTGGTTGTACAAACATCACTAGTTACAGTCTCGCCGAGGTCTCGGCTGGGGTGGGGCAGTTAGTCAGAGGCCGGAACTCCTGCGGGGTCTCTTTAAAATGCTAAAACCCAGGTTAAAAGGCTCAGGGTAAGGGTGGTGCTGGAGCTGGCAGGGCCCCCACCAAGTCTGGGGGAGGCACCCGCTCCTCTAGGAGGGCACAGGGCCCAGGCCACGGCGCCCAGGCCTGACAGGGCGGCGGCTGCTGCACAGCGCCACATCTTCGGGGCCCACAGCGCCGGGTGAGGGCCGGCCCAGAAGCACCAGGACCACTTCTCCATCTTCCTCCTGTGGGCCTGGCGGGCAGGGACAGGGGAAAGTGAGCTGAGGGCCGGGCTCCGGGGAGCTCACCCTGCACCCAGCCCCAACTCACCAGGGCTGGGAGGTGGTTCCAGGGATCTCAACTCCTCAGCAAAGTCCGGCGACTGTGATGGGGAGAGTGTTGGTCAGGCCGGCGCCAGTCCTGTCCCAAACCACCCACGTGGACAGGTGGGCTCCCAGCCCTGAGGCCCACAGAGCGCAGCTGGAGGAGGGAGGGGATGGAGAGGCGGGGCGAGGGCAGAGTGCGGGGAGGCCCTGCGGGAGCGGACAGAGGCGGTGGCAGACAGGCAGGGTGGCAGGCATGCAGAGGCCTGGAGGCCGGGTACCTGGATGTCATAGACCGGTCTGGAAGAAGGCAGGGCTGCAAAGGCCCTGTAGTCAAACTTCTTTCCAGACAAGGGCTTGAAAGGACAGCGTGAGGGGAGAGGCAGAGTGAGAGGAAAGGGGTGAGGGCCACAGGGGTGGGTGCAGGCCAGACCCCCCCATGTCTCGGGGGTGAAGGGCGGGCACAACCACCGGCTCCTCACCAGGCGTCCCGGGGAGGCGCTGGTCTGGGGGCCGAGGTCTGGGGGGACAAGAAGCAGGTGTTGGAAGCGGCCCATGCGGCAGGCTGACCCCCCAACCTCCCAGACCCACGGACCTTCCACAGGGGTGGGTGACGGGGTAGGCGCGGGGGAAGGGGCCTCGGCCAGACGCTCCAGGGGCCCCCGAGTGCCCCGGCCCTCCTGGGACCTGCTGAGGACCATCTGTGCTCGGAGAGCGTCCTGCTCCAGCGACTTCATCCTGCGGAGACCAGCAAGCCTGAGTGAGCCGGGCAGGCGTCAGGGCAGGGTGGGGACCCCCAAGCAGGGGCCTACCTTGCTGCCCTCCAGAGCGCACGCTTCTCGGCCTCCAGGGCCCGGCGCTCAGCAGGGGACAGGGCACGCTCAGGTGCTGGCAGCTCTGGACTCTGCACACGAAGCCGTTCCTGGTGGCGCCGCTCAGCTTTGGCTGTCCGCACCGGGGCGGCACCTCCCGGGGGTGGGGGGGACACTGGGCTCTGCCTAGGGAAGGGACAGGATGTGCTGTGGAGAGGGTGTGTGGGCCAGTGCGGGATGTCTGGGGCGTGGGTGCTCACCCTGCAGTGGGGCTTGGGCCGGCCCACGGCGGCTCCTCCTCCTCCTGCTCCTCCTCGCCCAGCGTGTCAGCATCCAGGGCGAGCCTTGCTCCGGCCCCGGCTTCCGCCACCTCCCACATCTGCGCTCTCTTCTGCTGCAGTTTTCGAGCTGCCAGAGAGCCGCGTGGGTCAAGCTGGGCCAGCCTGCACCCAGCCCCACCCCGCTTCTGTGCCCCTCACCTTCCTCTTCCTGCATCTTCCGCAGGTCATCAGCACCCACCAGGGACACGCGCTTAGGGGGGCCCTCGGCCTGGGGCATGCGCACCTCCAGCTCAAAGTACTTCTGCCGTTCCCGGAAGGACAGCTGCTCCGGGGAGGCCGCAGGCGTCGGGGGCTGGGGGGAGTGGGCCCTGAGGTTTGGCTGGCATTCCTCTGGGGCACTGAGGCCCCTGGGCACCCACCCCACCCACACGTAGTAGGGAGGGGTGCTGCCCCCACACACCTGGGCAGGGGTGTCCTCAGGAGGGTGTGGAGTGGGCACAGCTGCGAAGGCTCTGTAGGCCTGCTTCACGTTGGCAGGCAGCTCATCCGGGGAGGGCGGGGAGGGTGGCTGGGGGGGTGGGGCTCTTGTGAGCTGCGCTGGGCAGCTGTCGGGGCTGCAGCTGCACCCAACCCAACACCCACTGTCCCCACTGCCTGCCTTTGATCCCCACCCACCATCCTGCCGGGGGAGGAAGCTCTGCCACCCCACCCATGGGACAGGGCACTCACGGAGCGGGGACCACCTCTGCCCCTGGGGGCTGGGGAGCCCCTTGGCCAGGCCTGAGCCAATGGCTGGATCACCCCTGGTTTTGTCTGGAAAAGGCAGGTGGGGGCAGCAGAGGCAGAGGAGAGCAGGATCAGGGATTCAAGGCAAAGGATGGGGTGGGGAGAGAGAGGGGGAGAGAGAGAGAACCTGGGTGGGGCTGACATATTGTCAGTGAGGTGCTGAGCTGTGGCTGGGTCTCTCGGGTGCTGTTCAGCCCCACCCCCACCTGGTAGTGTGTTGGGGGTGGTGCCAATAGTAGGGGCAAGGACCCCTGACAAGAGGCAGGCAGGGGTGAGGCTGGTGGGCCCTGGGCCCAAGACAATGACCGGGGTCTCCGGAGCTGAGCCCCGCCAGGAACAGCAAGCCCAGGCGCCCAGGCGCCCAGGCCCCCAGCCCATCGCCAGGCAGCTCTGGCCAGGAAAGTGTTCCTGGCTGTCCTCGCACAGAAGGCCCCGTGGTAGCAGAGGGAAGCCCGGAATCAATGGCATGCCACCCCTCTCCCTGGAGGAGGGGGCCCTGCACACAGCAGCCATCTATCCTGCCCTCCCCTGCCGTGGGGCGTGCCTGTTAACTCGGGACACTCACCTGCTGGCCACTAGGGGAGCGGGGGGCTTCAGCCATCTTCCCTCCAGCTGCTCCAGACCGTACCTGGAGGATCAGGCAGTGGGTGGGGTGAGGCCTGGCAGGGCTGTGGGCCCTGGCACTTGCCTGGAGGGCACAGAAGCTCTTCAGCTCCCCAAACTGACTATAGCCCAGGGGACACCCAGGTACTCGGTCAGCATGAAGGGGCTGTCCCTGACCCCCATGATGCAGGGGCCTGGGATGGGCAGCTGGTATCTCCGTAGCAGTGTACTGGCTGGAGCTTTGCAGGAGAGATGGGAGCAGACAGCACAGTTGCAGAAGAGGGCTCAGGGGAGGGGCGGGGGACAGAGGGGCCAGCGGGGAGCCCCCACTTGTGGCTCGAGCGGGGCCCCGACTGCTGCCCCCACAGCTGTGCTCTTGTTCATGGGATGAAGGGTCTCCTGGGAGCCTCCCTCTCAGTGCTGCCCATGCCAAGGGGAGGCAGGGTGGGTACCCAAGAGCCCCTGCATGCGCTGCCTCAGCCCCTAACCACCACCCCACCTCCCGTGTAGGGGCCCTGCAGAGCCTGTCCCCCGCCACTCACGCTCCTTTCGGGGCTCCCAGCAGAGGCTGGCGGGGCACACCCTCTGGGAGGATTATTGGTCTCTCTGGGGAGGGACAGGCCTGCGCATCCTCCCGCCCTCCCGCCCGTCCCCAGCGACTGCCCCTCCAAGCTGCTCCAGCCCATCCTCCCCTCAGCGATGTGTGCCTGCCCAACCCCCCAGGAGCCTCCGCCTCCAGCCTGCACCCTCAGGCTGGGCAGCACCCCAACAGCAGGTGAAGCTCACATGCCACACGGGCCTGCTCGGTGAGTACAAGAGCCTCGGGCTTCATCCGAAGCTCGGGGTGGGGGTGGGACAGCATGGCTGGGGTCAAGAACGAGGGTTGACAAGCACGTGGCATGCTGGGGGCCAAGCTCCGGCTGGGGTAGCCTGCAGGTCAGATGTGGCCTCCCACCCTAGCCCCCTGCCCAAAGTTCCCTCCATGAAGGCCCTGGCGTTCATCTCGGGGTAGCTGATGAACAGGAGAACAGGACAGAGGTGGGGGCGCTGCACTGTGGGCACTGACCCTCTGCACACTGCCAGCACTGGGCACGGCGGCCAGGGCACGGTAGTCCAGCTTCAGGGGCTCCAGACCCCGACCCTGGGAGCAGAGTGGACACAGCACTAGCAATGGCAGCTCCATGGTGGCCCCCAGCCATCGGGGGGAGACAGCACAGGCACAAGAGGGGGTTCTGGGGGTCACTATCCAGCACCCCATGGGCGATATGTACCCCGAGCCCTGATGGGAGGGGTGGGGTGACCCCACTCACTGCGGCTTCTGTGGCCTCGGACCAGTGCAGGGTCTGTCCAGGCAGCTCCTTCTCCTGTGAGCAAAGTGGACCCATCAGGTGCTGCCGGCCTCGGGCTCCCTGGCCCTGGGCCTGCCGATTGTAAGTGTCTCTGACCTTGCCTGGGCCCTCAGGACTCAGCTCCCGGTCAATGGACGAGATGCTCTCCAGGCTGTTCCGGTGGCTGATGCCTGCCGCGAAGGGGTTGGCAATGACACCTGGGGACACCTGAGAAGAGGGGTGTGGGCTGAGGGGAGACTGCAGCCCCAGCCCAGAATGGCCAGCAAAGGTAATAAAGGAGCCACATCCCTGGGTGGGGCGGCCGCAGAGGGCACTCTGCTGGGCCCTCCAGTGCCCGGCAGGACTGTCCCCGGCCCGGCCCGGCCCCCTCACAGCTCACAGGGCTGCTGTGGACACGGTCACGTCTGTACTAAGTGAGACTATGGTGTGATGCCTGCCACTTTGTCTGGGGCAGGGTAAAAGAGGCAACTGTGTAAAGTCACCCCAGGAAGAACTGACAGCCTCCAAAACGGGGCAAGGAGGGGGTGAGCAGCGGGCACTACACCTGCTGGCACACAGCAGCCCCCTCGGGTGGACAGGCTGGCTCCAGACCCCACCATGAGTGTTGAGCAGGGACTCTGAAACAAAGGACACCACGCAGGAGGTCCAGCCGGCCCTGCACTTCCCAGACCTAAATCGTCTGTCCCACACCAGTGGCTGGCAGGGCAGAGGGAGCCGAGGAGACAGGGCCAGGACAGGCAGGGGCTTCTGGTTGGGCACAAGACGTACTTGGATCCTGAGCCCAGGGTAAATAAACACAGGCAGACAGAACCATGGGAAGAGCTCACTTCCAAGCCCCCGGCGGTCAGTGTGACTGGCTCAAGCCTCCGCCAGCAGCCAGAGGAGGCAGCATGGAGAGAGGCAGCACTCGTGGCCCTCTTCACAGACGGGGTCCCTGTGAGGTCAGTGCTCTCAGTGTGGCCTGAAGGACAAACCCAGCCCCGTGCTATCGCTTAAAACCTAACGGAAATGGTAAGGGGTGGGCAGAGATGCCAAGCACACAGGAGGCACAGAGAGTGGCTGCTCAGACCAGGGGAGATGGGATGTGAGGTCACAGCTATCTAGCAGGCAGAGGGATGCTGCCACCACAGAGATGCCATTTACAAGGACAATACAATCATATCAACTCTAAGCACTCAGCAAGCAAGCAGCTAAACACAGAAAGCAAAGACCACTGGAAATGCCAGAGGGTCATAAAAGCACAGAGAGCCTTAACTACACCTCTTCAGGTTCTCACAGAACTAGGACAAACGACAAACAAGCTGCCTATCTTCTCAATTTCTGAAGTCAGAGCCACCGGGCAGGTCCAAGAGAGGCAGGGGCCTGGCAGAGTGGGAAGCAAGGTCACGGGCAGCCCAGCCTCTCACGGCAGAGAGCTGCTCAAACACCGGAGGCCACGGGTGAGCTCATGCTCTATCGTTCCAGGAATAACCGTGGAAGACTGGCAGGCTACCTAGCTCTGGCCTCGGCGAGGTCCTGAGGGCGCTGTCCACGTCCAGTGCCAAGACCACAGTTTCTAAGGATCACTCTTCACTAAAAGGAACCACCGCTCCTGAGAGAAATGGCTGACTCCAGGGCCGGGCAGGGCGGGGAGAGGAGCCCAGCACTTCCTGGATGCGGAAGGTGAGGTGCTCAGAGAGGGGAGCTCGTGTCAGAATGAGTCAGGCCCTCAAGCACCTTCATGGGCCAAGGCTGGGACGATTTGAGCATCAAAATAAATTGTGATGGGGCCGGGCGCGTGGCTTATGCCTGTGATCCCAGCACTTTGGGAGGCTGAGGCACGCAGATCATGAGGTCGAGTTCAAGATCAGCCTGGCCAACAGGGTAAAACCCTGTCTCTGCTAAAAATATAAAAATTAACCAGGCATGATGGCAGGCGCCTGTAATTCCAGCTACTTGGGAGGCTGAGGCGGGAGAACTGCTTGAACCCGGGAGGTGGAGGTTGCAGTGAGCCGAAACTGCGCCACTGCACTCCAGCCTGGTGACAGAGTGACTCTGTCTCAAAAAAAAAGAAAAATTAATTTTAAAAAAATAGCAATGGTAAGAAGCTGTCACCCATGAAATGAAATGGAAATTCCCTTGTTAATGAAATGGACTCCTTGGGAGCCCACGTGAATAGGCAAGCAGGTGACAAGTGACTGGGAGAAGGGAAGGCTCTAGGGCCGGAAGCCACCTGAGGAGCATGGGGTGGTGGGTAGGGCACTGTCGCCACCGCCTCAGGCCCGCGCAGAACACTGAGGTGCTGAGGCGCCCGGGGGGAGCTGGGTGAGAAGCGGCATGTCGTGCTCTCAAAGCGCCTCTCACAACCGCTTGCTGATTTCCAGGGGCAGGAGCAACTGCAGGGAAACCTGGCTGACCCCGGTTCAGAGCATCAGCAGCGGGGCCTGGTGCTGATGCGGCGGAGACACGTGGCTTCTCGGCCACCAAGATGCACATGCCGAAGCCCCTGAGGACATCAGACCCAGCGTGGGGACAATCACAGCAGGGAGGGCCTGTGCCCACCAGACACATCAAGGTCTGAGGAATCGGTGAAGACAGAGGCAGGCTCCGACGGAAGAAGACTACGGGGGTGCGGTGGCCAAGCCCCACAGGGACTGAACCGTGCCCTTCCGCGACGGAGCACGTCCCGGCATGGTGGGTGGGCCAGGAGTAGGCCTGAGTGTCACACGTTTGTCCTGTGTTTGCAACTTTTCTCTGAGTTTAAAGTTCATTTATGTATGTGCTTATATTTTTCAAAAAGAAACAAAGGGCAGAATAAAGCGAACTTCATAAAGCTGGCGGCCGCGGGGCAGAGATGGGCGCCAGGCTTCCGAAGCGAATCTGTAATCTCCACTTTGGAACCATGTGATGAATGTGGTGGCAGACGCCTGTAGTCCCAGCTACTCGGGAGGCTCAGGCAGAAGAATCGCTTGAACCCGGGAGGAGGAGGCTGCAGTGAGCTGAGATCGTGCCGCTGCACTCCAGCCTGGGTGACAGAGTGAGACTGTCTCAAAAAAAAGAGACACCGATTTTAAAAAAGGTCACCCTTCAAGCTAAAACGAGTTGGCCCAACTGTGTATCACGCCGGCAGCAGAAGCACAGAAGGCTCTCAAGTGGCCGAGAGCACAGGATGTTGCCAACGTCCCGTCCCAGTGGGGTGAGCCCTCGGGAAGACAGCCCCCCGACTCAGCCCCCACGCCCTGCTCTCAGTTATACCACTGCTGTCGCTGCCTCTGTTCAGAGTCGTACTGTCTTGCCCAGGCTGGACTCAAACACCTGGGTTCAAGCGACCCACCTGTTTCAGCTCCTCAGCAGCTGGGGCTACAGGTGCGTGCCACCACACTCAGCTCATTTTAAAATTAAGAAATTGAAGATTTTATGAAAAAAAGAGAAATCTAAAATCACAAAAGTTAGTAAAAACCCTATCATGTTAAGTGAGCTAAATATAACAGTACAAACCCATGATTTTTCTCTTTCATGGATATAAAAATCTCCACCTCTCAGCCTCCATCTGCTGCAGAGGCCATAGAGCGGCAGAGGCTGAGCCAGGCTCCTGAGCCCGCCTGGCCCACGGCTAGGAGCTCTACACTCAGCTCCCACCAAGAGGGGCCAGGTTCCACACAACAGGCTGGACTCCACGGCTGGGGCAGGAAGTACAAAGAATGCGTCAGCAACGCAGCTGGGGAACATTCCCTGCCTGATCAGGGGACATCAAGGGAACACTGTGTTGAAACCCATCAGGAAAACCCTAAAAACAGAAAGACACCTCAAGAACCACCTTTGGAAGCTTCTAGGGCCCCAGCTTCAGATAACAATTCTTACAAGTTATAAACAGAAACAGCCCCAGACCCCTTTAAAAAATGTCACGAGAGCCTACAGCAAACATCACAGTAGAAGATGAACGTCCCTTAAACCTGAGCACAAGGCAAGCCCCACCCTCACAGGACCAGAAGCTCTGCAGGAGGGGAGACAGGAGAGGCCCCGGGCGGGAAGGGTGACAGGGCTCCTGCCAGAAGTGAAGCAGACAACACGGGAGCATTACTGGGACAGCAAGAGCAACCTGAGTGCGCTAGAGAGAAACTCGCCATAAAGATAACCCCAAGGCTGGGCACGGGAAGGAGCTCTCTGCTGAGAGGTCATCAGAGGGGGTGCCCTGAAGTCAGGCATGGCCCAGGGACAGGCAGGGAGGAACAGGGTGCCACTGGACACGGGAGCGGGGACCCTGAGTCCCGAGGAGTCTGCCTGGCTGGTGGGCTCCGAGCCATCCCGTCACAACCTCGTGGGCTCTGCAGGAGTCACCAGCGGCTCAACAACTTCTTTTAGGACCAGACCATGCAGTGTGCCCCAGACACACCCCCTATCTGTTCATGTGCCTTGTCCTATCTGGGCCAGGCCTCCGGACAGACAGCGCGACGGCTAGAGCTCAGCAGAAAGGGAAGGTGGGCGCCCCCCCCCCCAGCTCCCGACCCCTCACAGCTAATGCAGAGCACCTCCCAGACCCAGAGGCACAGAGGACCCGCCACCCACCCTGAGAGGTGTCAGCGACTCAGGACACCTCAGGATGGGCCAGAGGGAAGCGTGGTTCCTGGGGTGGGAGCGCTAACCTCCAGGGCTGCAGTGGTGCTGGCATCGAAGCCGTCACACACCAGCACGGTGAGGGTGTCGCCCACACCGCGTAGCAGCTGCACCGCCTCGCTGTGCGTCAGGCCCAGCAGGCTCTGCTGGTTCACCTCCAACAGCCGCAAACCCACACGTAGCCGGCCATCACGCCCAGCTGCCCCCATGGGGCTCACCTGTGGAGAGACGGTGTGAGAGGGACCTGGTGGGAGGTGGGGAGTGAGGCCTGGGGCAGGCTGTGGGGCGCTCACCTTGGAGATAAAGATGCCCTCGTCTGTGGGGTCACGGGGGTTGCCAGCATGGCCCCTGGCGCCCCCTCGGATGCTGATGCCCAGCCTCTCCCCAGGTGCCTTCTGGATGCACAGCTCCCGCAAGCCTGGGGGAGCTGGGTCCCTGCGCACCAGCAGGGACAGCTCCAGGCAGGGCCGGAGCAGGGCACTGACAGCTTCTTGGTGTGTGGCCTCCCGCACGTCTTGCCCGTTCACTGCCAGGATGCGGTCCCCAACCCGCAGGCCACTACGAGCAGCTAGGCCCCGCGGGAGCACCTGTCAGGAAGGAGAGTGACATCTGGTGGACAAGGCCGCGCCAACTTGAGCTGGTACCTGGGATGGGTGCACCTGGCTCAGAGCTGTCTGGCTGGGCTGCCCTACCTTGGAGATGAACACACCAGGCTCCTGGACACCAAACGGGTGGCTGGAGTGGTCAGAGCCTCCAACGATACTAAGCCCCAGAGGGCCCCCCGCTCTTGGCAGACGGATCTCCTGGGGACCGGACAAGGGACAGGTCTCGGTCAGGACAGGGAAGGGGTGTGGGAAGGCTCCCGTGTCCAACCAGGTCCTTGTGGATGGTGGGCGGGGGCTGCCCTAACGTGCCCATGAGGGTTCCTGTGCCACCAGTGTTTGGCTGCCCAAGCAGGCATACAGAATGAGGCCAGCATCCTTGCTGACTGAGGCCATGTGGCTGGACAGAAGACTATGTTGAGGGAACCAAACTGAGGAGTCTGGCTGTGGGGCAGAGCCCCAGCCTCGAGGAGCCACAGGGCAAAGGGCAAGCAGGCCAGCTTCCCACCCAGGGTGGGCTGCAGGGTCACGAAAGGGCAGATCCTGGGAGGGCCAGCGCCCACAGCTGAAGCTGGGCAGGTGCCTGGGTAGGGGCATGTGTCTCACCTCCACTGGGTACGGCCCTTCCAAGGTGGCGGCTAGCAGGCCGGGGGCCAGCCTCGGCAACCCAGCATCCCCGGGGGTGGCAGTGGTTATGCTGGGGGTGGTGGTGCTGGTGGTGGCCACGGCAACGGTGAGGGGTGAGGAGGAATGCGGTGGAGGGCTGGGAGGAAGAGGGCCCCCAGCCTCCCGCTCCAACAGCAGGGCGATGGTGGGGGAGGCAGCAGTCAGCAGGGAGACGGCATGGTCATGCCTGGCCTCGGTCACGTCCACTCCGTTAATCTGTGAGAACGCACCCAAGTCAGGGAAGCCCAAGGGCAGGATGGGACAGAGGGCGAGGGAGGGTGTGCGGGGTGGAGCCCCATCCCCACTCACAGAGAGGACTCGGTCGCCGACCTGCAGAGTGCCCGCGCGGTGAGCAGCACCCCCCTCGGCGATGCGGGAGATGAAGATGCCCTGCAGGGGAGGGTGAAGGGGAGCCAGGGCTGCCAGTGAGGCTGGAGCAGCCCTCCCCGGCCCCGGAGCAGCCCTCCCCGGCCCGGGGCCCCAGCCTCACCGCATCACCAGCCCGGTAGGGTGTGGAGCCTTTCCCACCAGCAATGCTGAAGCCCAGCCCCCTTTCACTGCGAGCCAGGCAGGCCACGTGGCGCTGCCGGAGGGGACCCGGGCTCTCGGGCGGGAGCAGGGGCAGGCGCAGGCCCCCTCCCCGCCGCTCCCGGGGACTGTAGTCGTCCTCGGGCCGCAGAGGCGTGATGGTGACTGCGTTCTCAGGCTCCACCATGCGCTCACGCCACACTCGCATCTGCACGGCACTGCCGGCCCCCCGGAGTGCCTCCACGGCCTCATGGTGCTCGGCGCCCTGCAGAGCCACACCATTCACCTGTGGGCCACAGAGGCCACATGCACGTCAGAACCCTGTGCGGCCACGACAGCCATGTGCTGGGGGCTCCACGTGCTCCCTCCAGGATGGGGAGACTGAGGCACAGGGCAGGGGGAGAGGTCCCAGGCTCTGACACCACCCTAGCCCTTCAGATACAGGATTCTTCGTGGGCACTGACCCCCCCAACCAGGTCCTCAGAAACCCCATGTGTGCAGCCCCATGGCTAGGACACAGGCTGGCCACGGGAGGCAGGCAGACATCCCCACAACCAGGCCACACGCAGCCCTGCTCCTGGACACCTCCTGCCCATCTGAGCAGCCCAGCACACACCTGAGCTCACGGGGTTACTGACCCACGCCCCTACCCCAACGACCCAGGGACAGGAGTTCCCACGAAAAGGTTAGAAGAGCTGAGTGGCAGGAACAGCGCCTGAGCCGCGGGCAGACACCTCCTGGCTGGGCTCCAGGGCTCTCACCTGCCCTCAGGGTGTCCCCAGGAGAAAGGCACGTGCCTCTCCTGAACCCCAACATGACTGCCCAGACTGAATGGCCAGGTGCCCAGGTGGGGGCTCCAGGGCTCCCATACAACGTCCAAACTCCATCAGACCAGCCACCAGCCTGGCCCTTCCTGAAGAGGCCACTGTGCCTGGTGCAGCTGCTGCCTGACCCATGGGGCCTCTCTCCCGGATGGCCCTCCCCTGAGGTTTACGAATTCTGTGGCTTGGTGTCCTGTGCTTAGGACTCTTGTGGGGCTAGGAGAAGGCAGCCAATCACCCTAATACCAAGAGCTGTGTACCTCCAGAGAGCATGGCTGCCACTTGGGGCCAAGGGGTCCCCAACTTACCTCGAGGAGCTTGTCACCCACGCGGACTCCAGCCCGGGCTGCAGGGCCTTCCTCGGACACACGAGAGATGAATATGCCCTAGGGCACAGACATGAGCTTGGCAGGGGCCAGGGAAGGGGGCCCGCAGCTCTGCCCCTTCTGCAGAAGACCCAGGAGGGAAGACACACTCCCAGCAGCCCCCAGCCCTGGCCAGCAGGAGAGCTGAGCTCTGGCCACTGCGGGATCCTGAGTGTCAAGGCCGGAAGGAGCAGGTCAACCCCAAGAAAGGACTTGTGGCCCAAGCCTGGTGCAGAGGCACCCGGCGAGAGAAGGGAGGCCAGGAAGGGAGGATAGACCCACACTCCCTCAGGCTGCCCTTGGACTTCAGGATCCCACAGGCCCAGCCCGCGTCGGAGCGTGAGTGTCCTCGGGAAGGGGCCTTCGTGCTGTTGGTGTGGACTGAGGCAGAGCAGCGTGGCAGTGGGGCCCAGGCAGTGCTCACCTCATCCTCCCCCTTGTAGGGTGTGGAACCCTTGCCACCCGCAATGCTGATGCCCAGGCCCCCAGTCTGCCGCAGGATGGTGAGAGTCAGCTGGAAACAGAACAGACGAGGAGTACAGGAAAGGCCACAGCGGGGATACCTGTGCTCTCTGCAGAACCCGCTGGCACGCAGATGCCATTTCTGGCTTTTCCCTGGGCAGCTGCGTGGGGTCTCATGCCACTCACTGCCCAGGGCCAGCGCAGGGGCCAGCTGGAGAAGCCCCGAGACCCCAGCAGAAGAGCAATCCTCTGCAGTGTGGGGGGCTGGGGCTTGCCCACCTCGGGGTGACCGAGGCCTGAGGCGCCCCTGCCGCCCGTCAGAGGATGAGGGCTGTGCCGCCTCTGCACGGAGGCGAGACTCAATGCCACAGGCGGCTGCCGGGAGCCGGCCCAACCTCTCCGCTTGCTCCTGACAAGACAGGCTGTCCCAGGCAGGAGGTGTTCCAGCCCCAGAGCCCAGGTCGATCTGAGAGCTCTTTTGCCGGCGGTGGGGGCAGGGGTCTGTGCTCAAGCAACAGGGGTGGGGAGAGGCATGAGCCCGCAGCCCGGGAAGCAAGGCCAGCAGCGGCCCGGCCAGAGCGCAGAGCGAGCAGTACAGACCTCTTCCTCCTCAATGCGAGCAGGCTCTATCAGCAGGTTATTGGCCTGGTCAAACGACACCCCCTGTTAGGACAGGACCAGCGAGGCATGCAGGTTAGCCACCGCCAAGACCACCACCACGGCCTCACCCAGCCCCCACCACGAGCAGAAAGGACAGAGGAGACCACACCAAGCTCCCTTGGCCGCCCCTCCATGGGCACCTCCATCCTGGAGGAATGAGTGACACTGCACACCTGGGGACAAGCAAGGCTCATGGGGGGTGCTCCAGAGCCGAGCAGAGCCCTGCCTGGCTGTCCCTGCTGTGGCGCCTCCAGGCTCCCTCAGCTGTCATGCCTCGGCCCATGCTCGGGAATGGGTGTCATCAAGGGCAGGGAGGGTGGGGTCTGGGGGTTCCCCTGGCATCTGAATTTGCCCAGAGAGCAGGTGAAACCCTTTGTGAGCCATGGAGAAGAGACTTGAGGACGAGGAGGGGACACACTGTGCCCCAAAGGCCTGCGTGGTACCTTAGGAGGGCCTGGTAAGGCAGAACAGCCATCAGGGCCCAACATGGGGAGGGCCCAGGAGAGCTCAGGGATCCTGTGAGAGGAAGGAACCCTGCCCTGGTGCCCTGGGGCCACAACCCACGCAGACAGGCCCTGGTAGGCCCACAAAGGGCGGGCAGCCACGCCTGGCTTCTGTGAGCTCTGTGCTTGCCAGCAGGTCAGGATACCAGCCAGCAGAGCTGCCCCTGACACTGAGACTGATGCCAGGGCCTGGTGAGAGCGACGATGCCAACCGTGGAGGACGCACGTCCACTACCTTCTCTGAGTGCCCAGGAGGGCCAGGCAGGGGTGAGGCCGCCACCCACCTTGACAGAGGGCGCAGAAACCACAGCCACCTCCTTGTCCTCCTCCTCAGTGCTGGTCTCCTCCTCTTCAGTCCTGTCTTCCTCCTCCTCCTCCTCCTCCTGAGGCCTGGCCTCTTCCTCCTCCTCTTCCTCCTCCTTCTGAGCCCGAGGAGCCCAGGGTGCATGGGGGCCGTTGTGCCAGCTCCTGGGAGCCGCAGGGCCCTCCCCATCGGGCTGCATGCCCTGCAGAAGGGCCACCACAGCCTCGGGCTGGGGCAGCTTGGAGATCTTGAAGTGCTTTTTGTAGTGAGGTGTGTCTTTGCGGATGAGCCGCTGCCTCCCACCTGGCAAGGACCAGGGGGCCTCGGGCTGCCCCTCCTCGCTCTCCCTGTCATCCCTGGGCAGCAGTGCGTCCTCCGCGAAATGCACTGTGGGCTGTGCAGATGCAAGAGTGAGGGTGGCCCCAGCTCTGTGGCTGTGCATCCATAGGGAGGCCCCGCTAAGCAGTGTGTCCACCACAGACAGGGGCTCTGAAAGGCTCCCAGCCACAGCACTCAGCATAACTGCCCAGGGATGGACATTCGTCTCAGACCTAAGGAGGCCAGAAAGCCCCGGGGCTCTTCCTAGAGATACACAAAGCCCCACATAGAGACAAAGGGGTGCACCAAGGCCTGACACTGGGGAGCCCACGCTGGAGTCAGGAGGTGGCCTGTGATGGAGGTGGGGTCTGTGAGACCAGCTGTTGGGGGAGACCCTCACCCCACCTAGATGGCAGCTCTGTGGGGCACCCTCAGCCACTTCGCACAGGGCGGTTCCCCGGTTTCAGCCACATCCACGCGGCATCAGCAGGGCCCAGCCTCCCACCTCCGCCCGGCCCAGTCGCACCTCCTCGTAGTCCTCAGCGTCTTCCTCCCCACCAGCAGTCGTGGCTTCCTGCTGGCTCTGCCCCGGGGCCTCGGCCGATGGACCTTCGGGTTCGGCCTCAGAGACTGTGCTGGCGGACGGGCGGGAGTCTTCACTCACGCCTGACTCAGCGCTCAGCCGCTTCTCCTGCAGCGGGAAGTAGGGTCAGGCTTTGAGGGCGCTCCCGGCTCAGAGGCCTCCCACAGGGCAGTCCCTCCCTGAGCCTCCCACTGCCCCAACCAGACCCTGCAACAGGCTCAGTTACAGTGAGCCCCACGGCTGCTCTTCATCCCAGTCCCCGAGGAAGCCATGCGTCTCTGGGGCCTAGTGTGGGCAAAGCCGCAGTTTCACAGCCCAGCACGGAGGAAAGCCTTTCCCAACAAGGACCACACGATTCCCGGGAGAACCCTGAGACGAGCCTCCTCCCTCCCACACACCCGACCCCAGCCCAGTCCACTGGTGCTGCTGCACCCTGGAGCCCACAGTGTGCGCGCCCCAGTTCTGAGTGAGGAAGAGTCAGGCCTGCTCTGTGCCAGCCCCAACCCCCTTCCTGGGTACTGATACCCACGCCAACTCCACCAGAGACACAGCCCACCTACCCCACGAGCAGAACCCATTGTGCTCCCAGCACACCCGCCTCTGGTTTTCCCCGCACTCCAGCCGCACAGGTCCCCCTGCACATCCACCCTGGCGCCCCATCACCAGCCGGCCCTGCAGCCCCATGTCCCTGAACCCTGTCACCAGCCTCGTCTCCTGCCCCGGCCCTCACAGCCCCACTCCCAGGATGGACTGGAGCATTGCCGCTCCTGAGGGCAGTGGCCCGCCAGGCTGCCGTGGCTCCATGCCCACCTCCTCCACAGGCAAGGGTGACCCAGGGTCTGGCTGGCAAGGGCAGGGCTCACTCCGCCGCCCTTCGATGCTCCTCTTCATCACCTTGAGCTCGCTGGGGTGAGGCGTGGCCCGGCGCTGGAGGCCCTGCCGTGGGGACGGGGTGAGCAGCAGCCGCAGGGCAAGGCTCAGGCGGAGGTTCACCTCCCAGGTCCCCACCCCCATACCCGCTTCTCAGCTGCAGCTTCCTCGGCGTCCTCGTCACCTGCAGGGGCCTCCATGAACTGGATGACGCTGATGCGGCTCGGGGGGGCATCGCTCCAGCTCTCTGAGGGGCTTCCCTGCTGCCCAGCATCCTCTGCAGCAGGCGAGTATCAGGACCCAGGCTGGTCCCCAAGTGCCGCCTGAGGCCCACCCGCACCAAGTACCTGTAGCAAACAACCTACCGAGGCTGGGCGGGGGCTGCTGGGGCAGCAGGTAGCAGGTGAGCACCTTCTCGCCAGTCCGGGCATCGTCCTCCGTCTGGAACCGGAGCATGGGCTGCGCCTGGTTCTCTGCCAGCCACAGAGCCTTGAGGTTGAGGTGGGTGAGCGCGAACGGCAGACTCTGCAGCCTGGGGACCAGGCAGGCACAGTCAGTGGGCGCTGGGGCCACAGTCGGGCCTGTGGGGCCAGGCGGGCACTCACCGGTTCCCTGCCACGTCCAGCACATGCAGCTCGGACGTGTGGGCCAGCTCTGGTGGCAGGACAGCCAGGCGGTTGTCCCTCAAGGAGAGGACGCTGAGCGCCACGCAGCCCCCAATCTCTGACGGCAGTGCCTCGAGCTGGTTCCGGTCCACGTTGAGGTTGGTCAGTTTCGTCAGCTTTCCCAGGGAGCGGGGCAGGGCCTGGCCAGGAAGAGGAGATCAGAGCGCGAGAGGCTTGCTGGGAGTGGGAGAGAGATGACAGTCCGTGGGGGCAGGGCCACAGAAAACCCAGGCCAGCTCCAGCCAGGATCCCTCGCGCCCTTGGAGACCTGGACAAGGACCTGACCATGGAAGCCGTCTCCACCCAACTCTGTGCTCTCTGCTCCCCAAGCTCTGCCCACTGCCCTCAGCCTTCAGTCCCACCACCAAAACGCCCCCGAGTCATCCTGGGCTCTCTCCCATGGGTGCCCTGGACTGACCTGCGAGCCTGTCTGGTGCCCCACTCGTCTGCCCTGTCATTCCTAGGGCTCCTGAGGCCCCCAGGTCCAGCCTGCCTGCTCAGAGCCAGTCCCTTCCCAAAGCCCTGAACCCTAGACTCCCTTTCTTTTTCTTTCCACTCAGGACCTCTCCCACGAATAAGCACCCTACTCACGGCTTGCTCCTGTTTCCCAGCCTGGGGATGGCAGCACCACCATCCCCCAGCCCTGCCCTGGGGCGGACCTCAGCTTGCCCTGATTTGTGAGGGGCAGCCAGATGCCCCTAGGGAGCAGCCTGGCTTCCTGCTCCCAATCTGTCCTTCCTGCAGAGCCACCCATCCCATCCCTGCCTTCTCTGCAACCGCTCCCCTGCATTACAACATGTGCCAGAAAAAACGCAACCTGGATTCTTCACTGCAAACGGCAAAGGTCCCTGCCCTGACTCTCCTGCCCCACCTCACCTCCGGCCAGGAGGCTCCCCTTCTGATGGGAAAGGAGCCCTGTCCAAACAGCTCCACGGGTCAGGCCACCGCCAGCACCCCCAGCAGCACACACGGGCGGATGCCTACCCTTGTTCTACACGCCCGATGGCCCTGTCCCTTCTGCCTGGGAAGCTGGACCCTACCATCAGCAGGTTCTCCGTGAGGATCAGCTCAGAGAGGTTCTCACAGTCCCCGATGGCCTCGGTCACCTCGCATAGCCGGTTCTGGTCTACCTTTAGGATGGACAGCTGCTTCAGCTGACCTGGTGTCGTGCAGACAGGGTGACATGGTTGAGCACAGCCGCAGACATGCTTTACCCACTTGGGCAAAGGTGCCCTCAGGGCAGTGGGCGAGGCCCCCAATCCCTCTTGCCACTGCCATACTTCAGGGGGGCCCTACCTACCTCGCCCTGTCAAGCCTGACCCAGCCTCCTTTGAGAAAACACCAGGCTCCAGTGGCACTACCCACCCTCCGCTCTCATGGGCTCCACCACCCTCTTCAGCACCACCAGCTGCCTCCTCAGCCTTCTCAGATGCCCCAGGGCCCCACTACCCCTCCTCAGGGACAGGTCCCAGAGCCCGGGCAGACCTAGGATCCTCCCGTGCCCCACACCACACACAGCCCGACACCCCATGCTCCTTCTGGAGCCAGGCTCTGTGAGCAGCACCCCACACCCCCGGGCACACTGACCAATGCCGTCAGGCAGTCGCCGCAGCAGGTTCTGGGACAGCAACAGGTCCGTGAGCAGCACCAGCCCACCGAGCTCGGCCGGCAGCTCCTCCAGCCGGTTCTCTGACACATCCAGGCACACCAGACGCCGCAGGTTTCCAAGCTCCTGCAGGCAGGCAGAGCGTCAGAGCGCAGACAGGCAAAGGCAGAAGCCCAGCCCCACTCTCACTCACCGGGGGCAGTGCTGACAGCTGGTTCCGGTCCAGCCACAGCTCCCGAAGGTTGGGCAGAGCCCCCAGGGTGTCCGGCTGCAAGAAGGGACAGAGAGAAGAGTGGCTGTGGGGCAAGGCCTCCTGCTGCATCACGCCCAGACTACATGCCCCTGCACCCAGCCCCAACCCGCCGGCCCTCCGGTCTCCGCCCTGCCGTCTGTCGGGCCTCCACACACCAGCACTTCCAGGTCGTTGCCTCCCAGATCCAGCTGTTCCAGCTTGACCAGAAAAGACAGGGACCTGCACAGGAGGCAGGGTGAGGTGTCACCATGCAACCCTGGTCCCCAGGCTGTGGCGCTGCCCAGGCTGTTGGGAAAATGCCCATCACACTCACGTTGGCAGGGACTTTAGCAGATTCTCCCGGAGCTCCAGGGTCACCAGGTTGGCGAGGCTGAAAGAGAGACCAGAGGCTGAGGCATGAGGAAGGCAGGCAGGCAGTGGCAGCAGGGGCAGGGCCAATCCACCCCTCACCCCCCACCCGAGAGGGCACTCACTTGCCCACGTCCCCGGGCAGCGCCTGCAGGGACACATCATTCAGGGCCAGATGAGCCAGGCTGCGCAGCTGAGTGAAGCCATCAGGGAGCCTGTATGGGATGAAGCAGAAGCTTCCAGACGACCAGACCGGGGCTGCAGAACCCACAGCCCCTCCCGAACCCACCACAGGCAGTAGGACCCACAGCCCCTCCCGAACCCACCACAGGCAGCAGGACCCACAGCCCCTCCCGAACCCACCACGGGCTGCAGGACCCACAGCCACTCCCGAACCCACCACAGGCAGCAGGACCCACAGCCCCTCCCGAACCCACCACGGGCTACAGGACCCACAGCCACTCCGGAACCCACCACGGGCTGCAGGACCCACAGCCACTCCGGAACCCACCACAGGCAGCAGGACCCACAGCCCCTCCCGAACCCACCACGGGCTGCAGGACCCACAGCCACTCCCGAACCCACCACGGGCAGCAGG
>CM052663.1:89010358-89029745 GCA_028533165.1 Leontopithecus rosalia
GCTCGAGGCCCAGGAACCTGTTGGCCTCACACCGGCCTCTTCCCGTGAAGGTTATCACAGCCTCCGGCTGCAGGCCTAGAGCAGGGCCCCAGGGGAGGTGCCTCCAGACTGTCCCCTCAGTCTAGGGCTGAGCCCAGGTGGTCTGGACTCACTGCAGGGGCGGGAGCCTGAGCGGTCTTACCCAGGCCATGGGGGCAGGGAGGCCCATGCCCTGTATGCTGCCACCGTCAGCTGTGCACAGCTGGGGCAGGGGCACAGGGGAGACCAGAGGCCACAGTGTAACCAGGAAGGGGAACAGGGAGGGCTATAGGCAAGCAGCCAAGAAAAGGGCTGCAGCGCTAGGGGCTCCAGCGAGCAACAGGTGGGAAAGGCTGGGCCACTGTGCCTCAGAGAGGACCCTGAGGGTCCCGAGCATGAATCTCTGAGAATCGGAGCACTGTAACAGCTTGCGGGGGCGGCCGCAGGCACAGGAGGAGGAAGAGCGTGAAGAGGAGGAGATGGTGGCGGTGGCGGGGAAGAGGTGGAGGCTCGGCCGGGGCTCACCTGCAGGTTGGTGAGCTGCTGCTGCTGGTGCGCGATGGTCTGCTTCACCAGCACGCTCTTGATGCTCTGCTCCATGGCGTACTTCTTGGCCTGAGAGAGGTGGCAGTGAGGAGCACTGGGGGCCCAGTCCATGGGAGACAGGCCTACCCCGCACCCTGCCCTTGCCCCTGCCCCCGGTTTACTGGCCCACGCCCACAGTGCCCTGGGAGGTCTGTGCTCACCTTCTGAAGAGCCTCCTGCTGCTCGGGCGTCAGGGGAGGCAGCCCTAGCTTGGCGGCTGTGCTCTGTCCGTTCTCCATCTTGATGGAGTCTGTGCCCTGGTGGGGGAGCGGGGAAATCCGTCAGCAGCAGGCTCAAGTTCTCCTGCATGTGGCCCTAGGAGTGCCACCCCACCTGTCTTCAGAACACTGCACATGGCCTTTGGCCCAGCCCCTTCCCAGAGAGACAGAGCCCTAGCACAGACTGTCCCTTGCCTGGCCTGGACTCAGGTCTGCCCTTCTGACATTGCTGTCCCCAGCCCGGGCCTCTGTCTCCCCTGGGAACCATGGGGTAGGACACACACAGAGGCAGGCAAGTACCCTGGAGGCCCTGGGCCAACTGGAGGAGTTGTAGGGCCCAAGCCACAGTGGCTTCCATAGGAGCCACCGAGATAACCAGCTGGAAGCAGGAGAGGGGTCCAGCCCCTGCTTGTCAACCTGACCCCAGAACCTCTGTCACACAGGAGAGCCAGCCTCAGCTATCCTCCAAGGTGGGAGAAAAGGGTCAGGGCCCCCTGGACATTCTGGGGCTCCTTGCTTGGACACAGGCTCCTGCCATGGGCACAGGCTCAGCTTTCCTGGAGCTTCAAGGGGCCACCCAAGGAGCAAATACAAGGGCCTCTCTCCCAGCAGTGCTCCCCCGAGCCCCCACAGGCACTGTGCACACCTCCCAAAGAACATGGGTCTATCTCGGGCCACAGGAGCCCTAAGAAGGGATCCAACTCACTTCCACACACTCTTGCACAGGCTGTGCCCAGCCCACTGGGAGAAGCCAGGAGCAGACTGGCCAGCACCCTAGCCAGGCAGGCCTGGGGACCAGGAGGTCCTTGGGCAGTCACAGCCACTGCAGACTCAAGCTGATGCCAAGCAGGATTATGCTTATATCCCTTCTGTCAAAATCCATCTCTAAGCTTTTCGCAGAGGGAAGAACTCAACCACATGAGCAGGGAGGCATGGCCTGCAGACCCAGCAGAGCGTGAGGCGGGCAGACAGCATGCCCGCCTGTCTCCCAGCTCAGCAAGCACAAAGACCACTGGCCACCAACCGGGCCCTCCCAGACTTCCAGACGCAGCCTTGAGGGACAGCAGAGAAGAGAGGAGGATCCCCAGCACAGAAGTGACGAACGAGCAAGGACAGAAGGACACAGGAAGCAGGAAGGGGCCGGCTGGCCCAAACCCCAAGAACCCCTCCTGCCTGCTGAGTGCTGGGATGCTGGCCCAGGCTCAAAGGGCAAGAAGCCCTGGAGACCCTTCCCAGGCAACCAGAGCCCCAAGCAGTTCCCGAAGGTCAAAGGCTGGCTGGGGTGGCACCAGGTGCTCCAGTCTGGTTCACACCAGGCCTGTACTCATCACCCTCACAGCTGGCCCCAAGCCCATTCCTCCTTAGTGGGAAAGAGGGCCCAAGAGCCAGAGGCTGGGGCTTGGGGGCTGTTACCATGGTAATCAACACCGATCCCTTCAGCCCCCTAGACACTTTTCAATCTCTTCTTTGTCTTGGTGAACAAAAGGCCCTTCTCCCACCAACCAATGGCCAGCTGGGTGCCAGCCAAGGGCCAGGGAGCGCTGGCTCCCACATCTCCCAGGATCCAGGCTGCAGACCACGTCCCAGTCCCAGTCCCAGTCCCAGTCCCACCCCCGAGCGTGCCTGGGGGACCAAGAGGAGGGCCCGGCCCCAAGAGGCCGCCAGGCTACCTTGCTGAGGCCCCACTGGAATGCTCTGGAGGCGGGTGCTACCATGGAGAAGCACAAAGAACCCGATTACCCAGCCACAGGCCCAGCTCCACCTCTGAGAGGACCGGCTCCCAAGGCTGGGCCATTGAACAGGCCGAGAACCACTCACACCCACTCTGGAGCCTGGGCAGAAAAAAGATGAGGAGGGCTGAGTCCCAACCAGAACTGTGCTTTGATTTGCGCATTGCTTCATTATTTAAATTAAAACACAGAACTCTGAACCGAAATCTGTATTTCTGGCTAGTAAAGTGCTGCACATTCTAGAACAGTAGCCCACCCTTCCTGCAAGATGCCAATGCCTAAGAACGCGCAAGCTCCAGGCCCGGGTGCCCCTGCCCAGCACTGTCAACAGGCCCCTCCTGGTGTGTGGAGCAGGGCAGACACAGAGGGCAAAGGCCGGCTCCATGGCTGGGTGGGAAGGGTGCAGGACTGGCACAGGGCAAGGGCCGTGGTCCTGCAGGCAGCTGTCTACTCAGAAGGCAGAGAAGGGTCCCCGAGGCTTCTCCCGCCCCGCCCCTGGCCAGCCCTCTCTGGGCCCAGGGACGTACAGGCAGGCGGGCGGGCAGGCAGTCGGGCGGGCCTGAGGGAGAGGATGCTTAAGGTCAGTACCTGTGGAGGTTTCCATTTGTCTCCCGCTGCCACCACTGCCGCCGCCGCCGCCGCCGCCGCTGCCGCCGGCTCGGACCCCCCTCCTTGCTGGCCATTGACCTGCTGCAGGCAGGAAGGAGATGTTGTCATGGACAGGCATGCCACCCCACCGCCCAGGCCTGCTCTCCTCCCAAGCTAAGGGCTGAGCTCCTCAGGGATGAGCAAGGGAGGCCAGGCAGGGATGCATTCCCGATACGCGCCCCCAGCCCAAACTGCCCTCTCCTCACACCCATCGGCATGCCCAAAGACCCTGTCAGAAGCAGAGTGGAGTCTGGGCTGGGCCAGAGCTGCCAGTGAGTTCCAACAGGGACAGGGAGGAGGGTAGAGAGAGCTGTGCTCCTGCCCTAGGCCAAGGAAAGCCATCCTCTCCTGCCAGAAGTCTGGATGCCCAAAGGGACCGGCTGGTTGCCCCCATGCCCTCCTGAGGCAGCAGGGTGCCTCCTGAGCAGTCTGCATACACCTTGGCCAGCCCACAACTCAGCCCCAGCCCCAGTGCCTTCCACAGCTCTGGCCAAGCCCAGGTCCCAGCTCTCTCCTGAAGAAGCTTTTCAGGCCTCCATTCCCTGGCAACGGAACTGACCACAGCTGTCTCCCAGGAGGATAGCCAAGAGCTTGGCCCTCTGCACTCGGTAAGACCCACACCCAAGGGGACACAGAAAGGAGAAGCAGCTCCACCATGGTCTTGAGGAATGGCAGGGCAAAGACAGGTCACCAGCAGGAGACAGGGAACATTGTGGGGGTCGGGAGACTTAGTGGAAGGGCCCTAAGACCTACTCTACCTTCTCAGAGGCTGCGCAATGAGAACGAAAGATAGCATGCATCATGCCGCTCCCAGCTCGAGGGCGAGACCCACGGTATCTAAGGACAGACGAGGTCAGTGTGCCCACCCTCGGAGCCATGTGCATAAAGCCAGAAGCTGGGCTGACCCACTAAAGCGTCTCAGGTCTTCCAGCCTCTAGAGGAGGGGCAGCAGCACAAGCCCAGCTGCACTAGGGCAGGCAACCAGCCCGTGCCCAGAGCTGCTGTCGATGCTGCTGGCACGGGTGTGCTCTAGCTGCCCACATCAGTCCCACGCTGCCTAGACACTGCGCCCCGGAAAGAGTGAAAAGAAACAAGGACCCTCTGACGCGGGCCCTCCCGCTGCATGCGCAGTCAGAGCAGAGGTTGCCTGTCTTTTTTTTGGGACAGGGTCTGGTTCTGTCACCCAAGCTGGAGTGCGGTTGGTACAACTGCAACCTCCACCTTCGGGTAACTGGGACTACAGGCACATGCCACCACACCCAGCGAATTTTTGTATTTCTGAGATAGCGGACTCCATGTTGCCCAAGATGGTCTCAAACAATCCACCTACCTCAGCCTCCAAAGTGCTGGCCCACAGGCGTGGGCCACCATGCCAAGCCAAGGCTGCCTCTCACTGCCCACAACAAAAGATAGCTTCAGGTCCGGTCTCCAGATACCCGCGAACAGGGTGAACTCGGGCACTTTCGTAACTTCATGCTCCCCCAAATCCCTGCACTAGCCAACACGTGAACCACAACAGTGTTGACTGTGGGACATGGCTCAGAAAAGGTTTTTCTTGGGAAAAGCCAGCCCACCGCCAATCATGGCAGAAGATGGAAGTTCCCAGCTACATGCAGCTTAGGGTTCTGTGCTAAGCAGACACTGGGAGAGCTTGGAGGAAACTGATGTTATGCTTGCAGCTAGTTACATGCTGCCATCTTTAGGCAATGAAAATGGCGGCTTTGTGGTCAGGATGCCCCGGACCACCAGGCAGCAGTGCCTGGAGGGATGGGAAGCCCCCTGAGGGGTGGTACAGCAGAGGGGTTCTGGGGTGCCAACTCTGGCACTGCCTTTCCTCAGCCCAAGGCAAAGAGGAGTATTTCCACCACAAGACAAGAAGAGGAAAGTAGGGGCTGGGCGTGGTAGCTCACACCTGTAACTCCAGCACTTTGGGAGGTCGATGCAGGAGGATCACTTGAGCCCTGGAATTTGAGACCAGACTGGGCAACACAGCAAGACCCCAACTATATGATTTTTTATTTTTATTTTTTTAAGTAATGTGGGCTAAATGCAGTGGCTTATACCTGTAATCTCAGCACTTTGGGAGGCCAAGGTGGGTGGACTGCTTGAGGTCAGGAGTTCGAGAACAGACTGCCCAATATGGTGAAACCCCATCTCTACTAAAAATGCAAAAATTAGCTGGGTATGGTGTGGGCGCCTAGATTCCCAGCTACTTGGGAGGCTGAGGTGCTACCATGAATCGCTTGAACCTAGGAGGTGGAGGTTCAAGTGAGCCGAGACTGCCCCACTGCACTCCAGCCTGGGCAACAAAGTGAGACTCCATCGTAAAAAGAAAAAAAAGAAAAGAAAAGAAAGAAAAGAAAAAGAGAAGTAACATGGAGCAAATGACCCAAGGTCTCAAGTCATCAGGCGCCTCAGCTGGGAAGGGGGATGGCCTGTTTCCTAGGGCAACTGTGAAGATTCAGTGAAATCCCAGCACTCCCAAACCCCCCAACCTGAAGCCCCTGCACACAGAAAGCAGCAAAGCAAGTCACAGGTTCCAGCAATCATCAGCACTGTTGACAACAACCAGTGTCAGACACCCAGGGCAGAGGTGGCTGCAGGACATCGCCTTGCCTCTACCTGTCACTTCCCTTCATGTGGCAAACGCTGCTTACTGCATAGCCAGGCTCCACACTGAGCACTGCAGAGACAGCAGAAAGACAAGAGAAAGACATCCCTCTCAGGAGCCTGGCGTCAGCTGCTAGCAGACAAAGAATGCAAAAATCAAAGATGACTTTTGTGGTTTACCAGCACGATGAAGAAAGCATAGGACAAGAGAGCAGCTATGAGGTGTGCCAGGCCATGGCACCCTTGGCAGCCAGGGGGCCTCTGTGAGGTGACACTGCAGGCTGGGTGCCTACAGAAGAAAGCAACTGGGACCACAAGGGTGATGACCCCAAATAAGAGCTGGTTGGGCTGTCAGTGAAGAGAAGAACTGGGCCAAGAGTCAAAGTGAAGCGATGCATCCAGAAGACCTACCCTTGTTGCGAAGAGGCAGCTGGCCTCATTCTGCAGCCACCAGGTAGAAGGCATGCCCACCCTTATGTATCTTCCGGCCTCTTTCCCCACCAGGACACTGTTGGCCAAGTTCAGCTGCTCCATTTAACCTCCCATAAGAGCTGAAGCAGCATGAGACAGGGAACAGGCTCTCACCACTGTGCCCAACCAGATCGGTGGTGAACAGGCAACCCTTCTAGAAACCTTTCCATCCCAATGATTAAAAGAGAAATGGCTTAGATCACGGGCTACAGCTCTCTCCCGGAGCCTGATGCAGCAAACTGGAACTTCAACAAAGAAAAAACATTTGTTAACCCCAACAGAACTCAGATGGCACCGACACCCCAAATGAGAACCCACTCATGGGGTCAGTATGGCCCACATCCAACTCAACACCACCACCGCCTAGCTGGCACCACACCACAGCAGACCTGGGCCCCCATTTAGCCTTCATGGGCACAGGGTGCTGTTCTGTGGGTAACTGGGGAGATGAGGCATCCACTCTCCTCCTCCACCTTCCCAAGTGTCCAGTCCTTCACCATCAACTCTCTGACTGCTGCCTGGAGACACCATCTCTGTGAGGTCACCAAATCCTGAACCCTTACCCCCTTTCTCTGACATGCCCCTCAAAGGTCACTTACTCCTCTGACTTCAGAGAAAGAACACGGTAGAAAAAGTAGAGGTAGCCAGCCTTGTGAATCACACACTACGCTGCCCCCACAATGCCTCTCTCCCCCTTGGAACTGGTTTCTGCCTCAGTGGGACATGGGCCGAGCCCCCGAGCTGGGGGCCTGGCAAAGGCAGTCTAAAGATACTTCCTGGTTCTATCAATCCAGCCTTCACTCACCCACCCAAGTTGTCTTCTCGAACAGACCTATCCCATCCCACTGGGTGTGGGCAGCAGGGAGACTGGCAAATAACAAAGGGATGAACTGTAGCTGAGAAAAACGCAAGGGGGGATTAGGTCCTCCAAGCTAAGTGGGGTGGAGAGACCAGACTTCACGCATGATGCGTTGTGTGTATGGGTGTTCTCCCTGTACGTTAACAACGCCTGTCCGGCCCGCAGAGGTGGACCCTGAGCAGAGCAGGGGGCGGCTCCTTCCTGTGGATGCCCATGCAGCTCCCTCGGATGCCCTGCACATGGCACCCTGGGTGGGCACCAGACCTCCGACTGCCTAGTTCCCCACTGTGCGCACAAATCCTCCCGCAGAGCTTGGGACAATGCGACTTCTCAAAACACAGAGGACAGAGCACGTCCTTCCCTCCCGAGTGGGCATAAGAGAATGGAGACCACCGGATCCCTCTACAAGCACTGGAGAACGAACTCAAGGCTGCAGGCGCAGTGAGCCGAGGCCACCCACGCCCTGAGCTGCAGACCCCTTTCTACATACAGTCCCGTCCCCTTCTGACCCCATCAGCCCGAAGGCCCACGCGTCGCCCCCGGGACCCCACTTCCGTCGTGACCACGGCGCACACACCCGTCGGCAGAGGGAGGACAACGACCCCCGCTTGCCGGACCTAGCGGGCAGGAAGGCGCCAGGCTCGCTCGCCCGCCGGGGCCCCACGCCGCGCCCGGGCCCCCGCCCCGCCCCGCCCCGCCGGAAGCTGGGGTCCTCAGGCCGGAAACTGAGGCCTCCTGCAGACCGCCGGCGCGCGCCCGCCCCGCCCCCGCCTCGCGCGACCCGGGGCCACAAGGGAGTCCGCGCACGGTCTGAGAAGACCGCAGCGTCCCTGGGAGGCCCTCTGCGCCCAGGCTGGGCCAATGACCCGCCCCCACCAGCCAAGGGCCGCCCGCGGTCACAGGGGCTCACTTACGAGAGCTATGGTCGCCGTCGCCATCTTGCGTCCGTCGCGGCTGCTGCGCGCGCCACCCACTCCTGCTCCCTCCGCGGTCTCGCGCGATCTGGGCGCCGGCGCACGGAACTCTCGCGAGGAACGAGGTAAAACGTGCTTCCGGGGCGGGGAGGGGCGGTGAACGCCCCCAGGAGGAGCGACGGAAGGGGCGTGGAGGGGCGGGGCGAGGGGCGGGGCTTGCGACCTGGGCGGCCAGGAGCGTGCGCCGTGGGGCCCGAACCGGGAGAGTCTGTCCGTGTGGCCGACGTGGGTGCGCCTGGCACTCCTCGCCGCCCCTCGCCCCTGCGGCCGCTGCGACGCTTCTCTTCTCTGCCTTTTTTGCAGAAAACGCCGTCGCGGGCGTCGTCCAGAGGCTCTCCGCGAGGAGGCAGGGGAAAGAGCGGGGCCCTCCTGGGCTGGAGGAGTCTCGGGTGACGAAAGGCCCGCGTATTTCAGGCTCACGTCGTGAGATGCGTCGTCCTTGAGTCGCGATATCCCTGGGGTCGTTTATTGGCGACCTGGGGAAGCCTCGTTTATTGGCAGCCTTTTCTCCTTCCAGGGATTCATCAGCCCCCAGCGCCTCTGGCGTATGCCCCAGCCATAGGTTGGCTGACGTCAGTCGCTCGGCCCGCAGGCCCCCTTAGTCCCTGAACTGGCTTTCATGGCCCAAGGTGTCCATCAATGCTGCCGGGAGAGCTGCCTGTCCTGGACGTTTGCCATCTGCTGCAGCCAGTCCCGAGACCTCAACACGGTCATCTGAAGAAGCCACATCTGTAGGCCCAGGCACCTTCAGCTGCCTGAGACCACAAGGCATCCTCTCTATGCAGCAGGGCAGGCCTCCTTTCAACCCTGGGAACGTTTGGAATTTAATACAGACACTTGTACTTAAATAGGGCAGGATATTCCCCACCTCCCTCCTGCAACCGTCTGAAATGATAGGAAAGGGGTTTTTATAAAGATAAACCCTGCAAGGGCAAAGAGCAGGGATATTGTAGAGCTGGAGGAAGGTGGACAGCCAGAGCTGCTGCAGCCCACTCGGCTATAGAGGCTGGTGTCTGAGGGTCGTGGGTGAAAGCACGGCCAGAGAAAGGAAACCCCAGACCTCTGTCCCTACCCGCTGGGGCTGGCAGGCCCTGCGGTGGCTGGGATGTGAGCTCCCAGAGAGGAGTTCTGAGGCCCCACTTAAGCAAGCCCCCATCTAAAAGCCTGAGAGTAAATGAGACTCTGGCCCCTTCCCCTACCTCCACCCCTGGGCTGTGTCTGGCCTCCAGCATGCCATCAGGCCCCTTAGAGAGGAGGGTTCCTCTCTGTAGCAGCTCCCAGCTCAAAAGAAAAAACTGGCAGCTAGGGGCAGAGGGGTGCTCAGTAGAATGGCCCAGCCAGATCACTGGCCTTGAAGCTCGCCAGGCCATAAGTACCAGCCACTAAAAGCATCTCACTCTTAAATGCAACTGGACAGCCCAGGATCACCAGACACAAGAGAAAGAAGAAAAGGGACTAAGAAGGAACAGAGACAATAAAAGAAACAGAAGAAAAATGAAAACTAAAACACCATTCTTAGAGATATTAGAGGTATTACAGCCAATAAAAAGGACCTGGAAGCTGGAATGAGAAAGAGCTCTTAGAAGTAAAACATGAGGGGAAAGTGAACAATTCAGTAGGGTGTAGGATGAAGTCTTCTGCCTGTCATGACGGCTCATGCCTATAAGCCCAGCACTTTGGGAGGTGGAGGTGGGCAGATCACCTGAGGCTGGGAGTTCGAGACCAGCCTGACCAACATGGAGAAACCATGTCTCTACTAAAAATACAAAATTAGCCAGGCATGGTGGCACATGCCTGTAGTCCCAGCTACACGGGAGGCTGAGGCAGGAGAATCACTTGAACTCAGGAGGTGGAGACTGAGGTGAGCTGAGATTGTGCCATTGTACTCCAGCCTGACCAACAAGGGTGAAACTCCATCTCAAAAAGAAAAAAAAAGGATAAAGTCTTCCAGAATGGAGAACAATACAACCAGATAGCTGGAAAACAAAATAGCAGTAACACAGGCGGGTGCTCTTAGGGCCAGCCTGGCACACGAGGCCTCCACAATGGAGAGGATGGATGGGAGGTAGGGGCTGGTCTGCCACCACTGCCAGCTGAAGCCACAAGTGCTACCCTCTGGTGACAGCTTCCCCTGGCAAAAATGTGCACTCTGGGCACATGGTGCCCGGCACTGTTCTCACACACACTCGTGGGATCCTCACAACCCAGTGCTATGCAGTGGGTACAGCTGTTATCCCCATTTTTACCGACGTGCAACAGCACAAGGCAGGGAGCAGCAGAATGGCTCCAGAGCATGTGCTCTTGTCACATGACTGCATCTCAAAAGAGAAGTCCAGGTCAGGCACAGTGACACTCACAGGTCAGTGAGTGACCTCACACCTGCCTTCCTACCCTTCGGGAGGCTGAGACAGAAGGATCACTTGGGCCCAGGGGTTCAAGACTAGCCTGGGCAATATAGCAAGGCCGCTTCTCTACAAAAAAAAATAATTTAAAAAACACCAGCTGGATGTGGTGGCACACGCCTGTAGTCCTAGCTGCTAGAGAGGCTGAGGTGGGAGGATCACTTGAGCCCAGAAGTTGGAGGCTACAGTGAGCTGTGATCACACCACTTCACTCCAGCCTGGGTGACAGAGCCAGACCCTGTCTCAAAAAAAAAATTTTTTTAAGTCCAACATCTAAATAAACTGTCCAGAAAATAAGGAAATGAGATAAAGCAACAAAGAGATAAATCAAGAAAATTTCCTAGAACCAAACAGTCATGTTTTCTGAATAATGGGTGTAAGGGAAGTTGTGTATCAGGACATCATTGAGGGTTTCCAAAGGAACGGGACGAGGTAAAAACACAGAGAAGAGGCCACAGGTAAAGAGCCAGAGTTCAGAAAGGCACAAGAGTTCTTGGAACTAGAAGATAATGACATGATACCCTCAAAATCCTTGGAATAAGTATTTTCAACCAAGCCAAGTTTTCTGTAACTAGTCACACTGTCAAGCATATGTGAGGTTAGCATAAAGACAAACAGGTAGACTCCTTAGCTTCCTATGCACCCTCTCGGGAAACTTGGAGGATGTTCCTCCTCAAACAGGGCACATGAAGGAAGAGGAAAGCATTCCAGGACACCAGTGAAGAGTTAACCCATGCTGGGCCACAAGTCCAAGAACAAGCAGCCTGGGCAGGGGGCTCTAGGAAAAGAGGAAACTGAGCAGTCAGTTATGTGATGAGTCCTAAGCTCTGAGAGGATATTCATGCTTCTTTAGGAAAGTCAAAAGATGACCAATGACAAACACATACAGAAAACTAGGCAACTATTAACTCCAGGGAAAACAAAAAGTTGTGCAAGAAACACCATCCTAGAACACCCTGTTCTCGCCTGAGGTGTGTGGTGATGAAGCCGAAGTAACACCCTGCAGCTGTGACGCCCAGCACACAGGAACGGTGCCGCACGAGGAGACTGAGCAGGTGGCCACCCTCCTCCCAGAGGGCGCCAGCTGGGGGCACCTGATGTAGAAAACTAAGAAACCGGAGTAAAGGCATGCGCATGAGTTTGAGACACGTGAGTTTCAAATGCCTGAAGGAACAGTTAAGACAGTTGAATTTGGGGAGCATCAGAGCAGGAGCCTGCATTTATTATTTATTATTGGCCTCAAAAAAAAAAAGCCCATTCCACTTTAAAAGCAATATGCATATAATTCTGAACAGATAAAAGGAAAAATCCAACAGACGTGATTGGTGCAGCCACGGCAGTAACGATACTTTTAAGTTCAGTTTAATTACTAGTACAGTGTTACGTATTTGCCACTGAAACCTTTAGGACCATGCAGTCAGGTAGCTTAGCGTCAGGATTTCCATCTAGGACATGGAAATGATTTTAGATTTCTAATTCTGAGTTGGAAGGTGGGAGAATTTCAGTTATTTTGTAAATCGTATTGGAGTGGTAAAGATAACTGAGACTCACTAGTTTGTACATTTAATTTATTTGATATGCCTTGGTAAGTCTTGCTTTGGTTTTTTGGTTTTTTGTTGGGGTGCTGTGGTAGGCAGAATGCCACCCTTCCCCCACAAAAGAGGTTCATTCCTTAATCCCTGGAACCAGTGAACGTTAGTTTACATGGCACAATGTGTTCTGCAGATGTGATTAATATTAAAAAGCCTTGAGGAGGGAAGTTAACCTGTGTTATCTGGTTGAGCCCAACCTGATCTCATGAGTCCTTAAGGACAACCTTTCCTGGCTGCAGAGAGCCAGAGAAATGGTTCTTGACACAGACTGAACCTGCTGGCTTCGAAGATAGAGGAGGGGCCAAGAGCCAAGGAATGTGGGCAGCCTCTACAAGTTGGAAGTGGCGCCAGTTTACAGACAGCAAGGAAGTGAGGACCTTGGCCCTGCCACTGAAAGGGTGTGGATTCGGCCAGCAGCCTGAAGGAGCAGCAGATGGAGTCTCCCCTAGGACCTCCAGGAAGGAAGGCAGCCTGCGAGCCTCAACTCTAGTCCAGTGAGACCCGAAGTCGGCCTTCCAGACTACAGAACTGCCGTCACTTTGTGTCGTTTTAAGCCGCTAAGTTTGTGATAAATTTCACAGCAGCAGTATAGAGCTAATACAGTGGTGTGCCTTCCTGCTTTGACATTTGAAATGCTTTTTAAAAAGCATGAATGCGCTAAATTTATACATACAATTTTAAATGTTTAAGGCCGCTTCACTAAATTTGTAACTGGAAGAGAGGCAAGCCAAGAATCAAGAGGCCAGGAATGCAGGAGCAGAATCCATGAGGCCATAGAAACCTCGAAGACTGAGCCACGAGTGCAGTGGGAGAGAGGCAGGGAGCCAGGAGCTGACATAGTCAGTGGCCCAGGGAGCAGCTGCCCCAGGGAGAAGGCGTGGGAGGTAACATGGAGGGGGTATGAGTTTGAGGAGCAGAGAGGATGTGGGGTCCCTCAACCCTCCAGGCCAGGGAATGCAGGAGAGAAAAAGCCCACTGGAGGGGCTGCGAAGGCCAGAGGAGATCTGCAGAGGGGCTGCACATCCTGGTCTCAGGGTGGGTAAAGGGCCAAAGAGGTGACTCCAGGACAGAGCTGTGTGGGACCAGGGGCTTTGCTGATGACAGCCTCAACTCCAGACCTCTCTGTGGTCTGTTTCTCCTGTCAGGTCCCAGTTGTGCCCAGTGCCATGCCTGACACCTGCAGGCATGTCACCATTGGCTTGCTGTGCAGGCTTCTTGTGTAGGTCTATGGTGCCAGCCAGGGATAGCTGCTCTCTCAGACCTCATGGAGCTGTTTTCTGGCCAGAGGTCTGTTCAGGGCTTACCCTCACCCCCAAGCTCCAGAGCCGGGGCTCCCTTCAGGGGAGCCTCCTGCATGCTAAGGAGGCAGTGGCCCTGGCCAGGCAGCCTGGGTAGGAGCTCTGGGCAGAGAATTGAGGATATAGGAAGGGGTCCTGGGGGCAGCCCTGATCCGAAGGACCTGGGAGGCCTCATGGCCCCCCCACCCCCACCCCGTGGCACCTGGAGGCAGGGTCAGCCCCGCTCCACAGGAGGTGGGGGTTTCTTCACTGCCCGGGCCTTTGTGCTCCCAGGGACACAGTGGAGGGCAGCCTGGCAGTGCTGGGCTCTCCCCAACGTGGCCTGACCTGGGAAGCACCCTGGCATGGTCCCCTGGAGCTGGGGCACCGGGTCAGGCCTGGGCCCCGCGGTACTTGAGGAAAGTGCTCTCCAGGAAGGTGGCCAGCTTCATCCGGTCGCCCTGCGGAAGGAGGGAGGCATGGGGGACGGAGGGGTGCGGCCCACCCCGCACACCCCCTCGGCCTGGCAGCACCACCCTGCCCAGCACACCTCGTGGAGGAAGCCGTAGTGCACGAGCTCCGCGGCGAGGTCCTGAGCACTGTCCGCTGGGGCAATGGCGTAAGGTGAGGCTTGAGGCCGCTGCGCCTCCGGCCACCCGGGGTCACTGCCCACCGCCCAGGTCCCCTGCCCAGCCTACTTGGGAGCAGGTCGTAGGTCAGCTGCCGGTGCAGCCGGTCCTCCATCACCAGAAGCAGAGTGAGCTGGGGAGGTGGCAGGGCGCAGTCGGCGGAGAGTTCGGGGATCCGCCAGGCCCCCGCCTTCCCCACGGCAGCGCCGACCTCCCAGGCCCCACTCACATGCCAGCGTGCCTTGTCCTCGCTCCTCTCCAGGTTGCACTGCATCTGGATGACCTGCAGCGGGGGAAGGCTGGGACTCACAAAGCCAGCAGCAAGAGCACATGCCACTGTGCCAGAGGGGCCCAGAAGGGACAGCAGAGATGGTCAACGGGGGAGTCTCTAAGAGGAGCCCATCTCACTGCTAGTGGCCTGGCAAGCTAAGGAAAGCTTCTTAAAGAATCAACATTAGGGGCTGGGTACTAAAGGATGAATAGGAGCTTTCACCACGGAGAGAACAACTTGAACAAAGAGGGAACTATGGGCACAGGAAAAGGGAGGTTGGCCAGGACAAGACCACACGGAAGTGCATGGTGCCTGCGGAATCAGGCCTCCCAGAGCCTGGGCGTCAGCTGAGGACTCCCATGATCTCTGTGGCCAGCCAGGAGCAGGCAGTTTGCTTGTTTAGGACATGAATTCTGGCTGCACTGCACTGAGAGAGGCTCCTGGCCAGTAGGCAGCACTGTAGAAGTCTGGGGAGACACCAGGACACAGATGTCCAGGAATCAGCACCCGGGGGTGGCTGAAGAGTGCTGGCAGGTGGAAGGGCTCCAGGTGAGTCCTGGAGGAAGGATGGTTGGAGTGGGTTCAGGGCAGGCAGCAGGATGTGGGGGAAGGATCTGAGAGGACATGGAGCCTCCCAGAAAAGGGGAGTGTCCAGCCTGTCCTACAGCCCCCACGACCCGCACCGGAGGATCAGCCTGGATCCGGTCTCTGGCCGCCTGGAGGAGAGCTGGGCTGTGGGGATGCAGGCCTGAAAGAAGGAGGGGCACCTCTTGTCTGTCTGAGGCTGGCACTGAGCAGCAGGAAAGAGGCCTCACCTTTCTAGTCTCAGAGTCAAAGGGCTCTGGTGTTGGGGTCTTGGCCTTTTGGACCTCTTCTGGGGGTGGGGCCAGCACACGGGGTAGCCCCAGTGGCCGAGTGGCTGCAAAGTTCATCAGTGGGTAGATCCCGTTCCTGGGGACACACCAGGGTAGCTGGGGACTCAGGCCTGACAGCTGCCTGGCCCCCAGCCTTACATCAGCTCTCACCTGACATCTTCCAGGAATTTGTCCAGCTCCATGAAGGAGACCTCCGAGTACCTGGCATGGAGGTGGGAGGCACATGAGGGGCTGGCCAGGGACGCTGGAAGGGGAGGCTTCTGGGCGCTGACTGCTCACCGCCACTGCAGCGGGGGCCTGCGGGGCCGAGGAAGCTCTGCCAAGACAGCATGCAGGTCCATGGCCTTGGTCTTCTCCTCCACCACATTCTCAGGCATGAGGTCTGCGGCCACGGAGCATCAAGGTGATGGGCTCAGGCCTTGGGTCCTGCAGAGCCCCCTTCCACGTCCCAACCTCAGCCTCCCTGGCCACCCCCTGGGCTGGCCTGCTGCTCACATTGGTGCTGGATGAAGCAGTGAGCTGCCAGGAGCTTCAGTGAGTGCACCTCGAAAAGCACTCGGTGGAAGAGGAGGCTGTGGGCAGAGGGCCGGCGGGCAGGGTCCCGGGCCAGGCAGCAAAGGATAAACTCCTGGGGTGTGGGGAGGAGGGGCTGGTGGTGTGCAGGGGCTCTGCTCTGGCCCCACAGTTCAAGGAGAGGCAGCCCCTGAGTTCCCCATATCCCTCCTCCTCAGGGACACATGGGACATGCAGAGATGACCACAGGGAGGATTCCTGGCAGCAGCCAGGCCAGGACCAGGTCCTCTGAGCTTGAGGACAGCTGAGGAGCACCCATGCTCTGCTTCCCTCAACCCTCAAAAACCGTGGGGAGTAGGAGCCATGATCCTCAAGTCACACCTGCAGGCCTCCTACCCACAGACTTTTGATCGGCCCAACACTGGAGACGGCCATGTGGACAGGTCCTCACCCTGTCCACATCCATTCCCACTCCAGCTCCAGCTCCCCACTTGCCCCGTGCAGGCACCCCCATCTCCTGAGGCCATGGGGCGAAGTCTGGACTCCAAGCAGAGGGGCTGGGGATGCAGCTTCCATCCCATACTTCTTTTGCCTGCCTGGCACCCACAAGCTGGAAGTTTAAAGTCAAGTACTTGGACTGAAGCAGACCCAGGTACAGAGGTTGGCTCTACCACTTACTCCAAAGCTTTGGGCAAAGGACTCATCTCTGAACCTCGGTTTCTTTATCTATAAAACAGGCATGGTGATAGCAGCCACAGAGAAAGGCTCTCTATTGCCTTCTTGTTCTTAAAATGTGCTGAGCCTTCAGGGCCTTCTGGCCTGGAACCAATATGTGCTCCCACTGAGGGCCTCTTTGGGAGGGTGCAGCCAGCTGGCGCACTCCTCAGCTGCACAAACTGTGCCGCTCTCCCAGGCCTGCCTGGAGCACCTTGCTGGCCTACCTGAGTACCATGAGCCAGCTGGTGGGGGGGGGGTAGGGCGGGCTGCTTACCCGCATGTTGGGGTCACTCAGCGAGTGCCTGGCACGAGCAATGGCCTCCTCTGTGACCCGGGTGTCCCCGTTGGCCTGGATCTCCAGCACAGCCATCTGGGGCACAGAGCCAGGTAAAGCATGGGGAAGGGACCACCCAGGTAAGCCACACAGGACACAGCTAGGAGGAGGGCAGAGCACAAGGTGGGGCGGGGGCAGGTGCAGTACCTCCAGCGCACACATCCCAAAGGAGAAGATGTCCACAGCGGTCCCATCGGCCACCTCTGAACGAGAGAGAGCACAGGACAGTAGGACAGAAGCGCAGGGCAGGCACGGGGTACCCGGACCCAGCGCCACTCACCGCCGTACTCTGGGGGGAAGAAGTGCAGGTTCCGTAGCTCTTCTCGCTCAGCGCGGATCGGGCTTCGGAGATGGTCTGGAAGTGCTGTGGGAGACGGCAGAGGCTGAGCGGGCGGGACCTCTCCAGGACCCCATCCCTCCAGAATTCGCACTTACCATTGGAGAAGATTCGGTGCCACACTGCCAAGGGGCGGGAGAAAAAGCCGGGTTAGCTGCTGGGGCATCGTAAGTCCTCGGTCCTCGGCTCCAGGAACCTTCCCCTGCCCTGCCCCCCACCCCCCTCCACCCCCGAGCCCAGCCCTGCCCGCCAGCACCGGAGCCGATCTTGATGAGGCCGTTGTGCTGTATGAAGATGGTGTCACTCGTTAGGTTCCCGTGGATGATGGGGGGGCTGCAGGCGTGCAGGAAGCTGCAGACGTGGGGAAGGAGCAGGCAGGTGAGGGGAAAGTAGGAGGAGCCGGTCAGGAGGCGCTGGAAAGATGGGGTCCCCCGCGGCGCAGAGCCAGGCCAGCCCAGGCTCTCACCTGAGGGCAGACAGGATCTGTGTGCACCAGCGCTTCCAGGCCTGGCGGCGGACGCATGACTCCGTCGGGTGGGCGCAGGAGAGGTGGCTGGGCCTGCGGAGCCCGCCGCCGCCTCCGCGCCCAGCCCCTGTCCGGGGCGCTGGGCACCGCCGCCCAGTCACCGCGGCTGCCCCAACCCCATCCCCGACCCCATCCTGCTCCCCGACCGCCCCAGTCCTGCTCCCCAGGGCTGCTCCCCAGTCACCGAGGCTGCCCCAACCCCATCCTGCTCCCGGGCCGCCCCGCCCACTCCCCAGGGCTGCTCCCCAGTCACTGAGGCTGCCCCGACCCCATCCTGCTCCCTGGCCGCCCCAGCCCGCTCCCCCAAGCCCGCTCCCCCAGCCCGTTCCCCGTACCCGGGCGTTCATGGCCTTGTGGTTCTTCTTGGTCTTTTTGAGGAACTGCTTGAGACTGCCCGATGACACGTACTCTGTGATGAAGATGACCTGCCGGGTGCGAACTCGGGATTTCCACCAACTGGTTCGTTCCCACGGCCGCCCCACCTGGCTGTGGCCTCTGCCTGCCCAGGGCCTTGCCCGCGCTCACCCTCGCGCCGGCCTCAGAAGCGTCCAGCCAGTACTTGTGCAACTTGACGATGTTGGGGTGGTCCACCAGCACCAGCTGCTCGAACACGGTCTGGATCTTCTCCTGGGGACGGAGGGTGGTCGCTGGGTGGTCAGCAGGTGGCCACCCGGGCAGGATGAGGAGGGGGCAGTGGCCTCACCTCGTGCGCCGCGAAAGCCTTCCTGTCTCCGAAGTGGAGCTCGTTCCACACCACCTCTACCCCCTCCTCAGTGTCCATGGCTAGGAAGGTGCTCTGAAGCCCTGGCATGTTCCCCTGATTCACCTGGGTGGGGGTGAATAAGGGTTATGTGTGCCCTGGTGTGTGTCGGGTTGTGGGTGAGGACTTGGTCCCTGTCCACACCCTTCCAGTGGGCCCAAGCATGGGCTGCAGGCCCTGAGCCAGTCTGTGGGAAAGTGGGGGCTTGAAGGGTGGCTGCTCTCAGGAGCCAAGGGCTCCTATCCAAGGGCTGGGCTAAGGGGATTTGGAGCAGGTTTCAGGGAGTCTAGGGGGATTCCCCAGAGAGCTAGCGGCTGAGTCCAGAGGCATGGGGAGGTCCTGGGAGGAGACTTGGCTCAGGGTATCCCAGTGCGGCAGCCAAGGCAAAGGGGTCCAAAGGGGTCCAGGGGTGGCAGATTTGCCCGCCGCCTGAGAGAGGCTGCGGAGAGGTCTCCAGGCGCCGCGCTCTCCCAGCGTCCCCACGCCCCGCGCGGCCTCCAGGCCCCTCCGGCTCATGGAGGGCGGTGTCAACCCGTGTACCCGACCCCCGCGCCCACCTGCTCCCGCCGCTTTTGCCAGCGACCACACGGGCTCTCCTCCAGGATGTCGCTCTCGTCCTCGCTCTCGTCCTCCCGTTCCCGCTCCCGGGCCCGCCTCGGCGCCGGCTCTGGGGCCGCCATGGTTCGGCCGACTCAGGCCACCGCCCTCCGCGAGATCCGCCGCCGGCGCAGCCGCTCCGGGCCTGCCCTGGCCCCGCGCCCAGCGCCCAGCGCCCAGCGCCCAGCCTAGAGCCTCCGCCGCCGCCGCAGCCGCCTAGAGCCCCAGCCCCGGCTCTGGGAATTGGGAGGCGCCGGCGCGCGGCGGGCGGGCGGGGCCCGGGGGTGGAGCCGGCGCGCCCCTCCGGAGCCGCCCGTGCCTGCGGGAGCCAGAGCGGAGCTTCCCCCGGAGCGGCCCAGCCTGGGCAGCACCCAGGCCCCGCCCATCGGAGCCGCGCCCCGCGATGCCCCCGCCTCCTCCCCCCGCCCCGCCCCGCGATGCCCC
>CM052663.1:89029845-89044034 GCA_028533165.1 Leontopithecus rosalia
CGACCCCTGCCCGCGTCCGGAACCCGGCCTGGGTGGCCCCACGGACACCCGGGGCCAGCAGCAGCGCACTTCGCTCGCGGCTGCTCCCCCAGGATCTGGGGGCCCCGAAGCCCAGGCACCCTCCAGCTGCAGGAGCCCCCGCGGGCTCGAAAGCGGGGCCTGCTCTCTGGGCCACGCACTCCACGCCCCGGCCGACCCCCAAGGGACAGGTGGGAGGGACACCGAGGGCGAGAGAGAAGCCCACCAGCAGGCTGACCCGGGCTGGCTTTCATTGGTGGCCACAAGTTTCTCCCTGGCCCGCCCGTGCCTTCTCCCGCCCACAAGCCCATCTTACCACCTTCCAGGAAAAAAAGATTTTCTCTTCTCCTCAAACGCGCCCCTCCTTTCTGCGGTTGGCTCCCCTGGGGCAGTGGAGCCGTGAGGGGGAGCCCCCGGGCTCACACGGACTCTTCCTCCGGAGGCCACTCTGAGCAGGCCCTCCAGCCACACCGACCACCAGGGCTCTCCCCCGTTGTCACCTGAAAGCCCTCAGCCCGCAGCCCCTACAGCCTTCCCGTGGTCTCCTCCCTCTCTCAAGGCGGGCCTCCTCCTTCACTTTCTCTCTCTGGAGCCCAAATGCCTGTGGCGGTCGGACTTCAACCCGGCTGGAGCTCCCGCGCCTCCCCTCCGCTCCCGCTCCGCGAGGCTCCAGGCTCTGGCCGTTTGGGACTCCTTTCTTCGTCTGGCAGAGCAGCATCCAGCCCTGTTGCATCCCCTGTGGTCGCTGTTTCCTGACCAGTCTTGGTCACCAGGCCCCCTGTGAGTGGCTTCCACCAGGGCCGAGTGATCCTGCTGAGACCTTTTGCAGTAAAGGTTTGGGGTGTTCAAATCCTGCACCCTGAAACGGGCCCTGACCAGCTCCTAAGTCCTTGGCATGTTCTGCCTGATTTGAATGTCTGTGTTTACCTGGGCCACATCAGAGTCTATGCCAAGCTTCTCCAACCCACAGCCCACGGGGCATTCAGCCCAGGACAGCTTTCAATATGGACCAGCACAAATTCTTTCTTGCTGTGTTTTTTTTTTAAAAGCTCATCAGCTGTTGTTAGTATTAAGTGTATTTTATGTGTGGCCCAGGACAATTCTTCCAGTGTGGGCCAGAGAAGACCAAAGACTGGACACCCCTGGTCTGTGCTAACAACATGGTCCATGTTGGGGACCTTGGGCCATTTGGTATCAGCCTGACCTTTGCAGAGACTGGAGGCCAAAGTCAGCCACTTGGGAGGTCAGGCGTGCCTGTGTGACCAACACAATGAAAACTCTGGACACCAAGGTGTCGAGAGCTTCCCTGGACGGTGGCATGCTGTGCTCATCGTCATACCTCAGTGCTGGGAGGCTGGGCACTGTCCACATGCCTGCTCTGGGTGGGGACACCTGCAGACCCATGCTGATCTCTCCTGGGTTTTGTTCCGTGAGTCCTTGCCACTGCTGATTTTAACGTATCCGTTGCTGTAGTAAATAGTATCCTTTCTGAGTTCTGTGAGTCCTTCTAGTGAACCACCGAAACTGAGGGTGGTTTTGGGGAGCCCCCAGTGGTCCCTTCTCACCTCGCATGAGGGCCTAAACATGAGGCCCAGTAATTGGTCTCATTACCCAACCTCGTGTCCCCTGCCCTCTCCAGCTGAGCCCACCCAAGTACACGGCCCTGTCCCATCCATCAGACATGACAGGCACTTCCCCTCAGGGTCTCTGCCCTGGTTATACCTTTGCCCAGAGTGCCCTTCCCAAACATCCCCTGAGGTCACTTCCTGAGAGGCCTGTGCTGGTCCCAAATCCAGACAACACCATCCCCATCCTCTTTCCCCTGCTTGACTTGACTTTTCCTGAGGCTTCCCCGCCTAACTTGAGTGTTTTTCTCATCTCTCGTCTTCACTGTCTGTGTTCCTGTTGCGATTGGAGCCTCCAGAGGGCAGGGGTGACTGCTCTTTTTCCTCTTTTTCTCTGGTGCAAGGTTAGTGTCTGACACACAGCAGGCCCTCAGCAAACACTTGTTGAGTGGATCTGTGGGCGGGCAGGGGTGCGTTTTGCGGGGGGAGGGGTGGTCCAAGGAAGTCCCTAAGGAGATAAGGCTTGAGCAGAAGAATCTCAACAAATTTCCTCCAGTTTCTCCGCCCCCATAACAAGACACATGTATTCTGTGGTAGGTCAGATGGAGTCCCCCAGAAGCCTACACCCTGATCCCTGGTACCTAGGAGCACGGCCTTATTTGAAAACATGGTCCTTAAAGATGAAAATAAGTTTAGGATCTTGAGATGTTGGGGTGGGTCCTAAATCCAGCGTTTGATGTCCTTATCAGAGAAAGAAGAGGGATACTTGGGGTGACAGTCACGGGGACGTGGAGGCTAGTACTGGAATGATGTGCCCGCAGGCTAAGGCATGCCTGGGACTGCCAGGGCCGTGAGTGGCGAGAAGAGAGGCCTGGCATGCCTGGGACTGCCAGGGCCATGAGTGGCGAGAGGAGAGGCCTGGGATGGATTCTCCCTCGGAGTCTCCAGAAGCAGTCAGCCCTGCCGATACCTCGATTTTGTACTTCCAGCCTCCAGTACAGTGAGCAAGTCTGCATGTGCTGTTTTAAGCCACTCCTCCATCCCTCAGTCCTGCTCTGGCAGCCGGAGGGGACAAGCACATGCCCCGGGGACGGTAAGAATAGCAACGTGACAACAGCTACATGATCACATGCAGGGATGTGTCCCAGCACTTATTCCCCTGACTCCATAGAGTGTGTCCGACTGCTGCCCACCCATGCACAGTGGCAGTGGCTGCTGCAGCACGCCCTCTCTGGCCTCGCTCAGGCTGTGCCCCAGGGCAGGGGCCCACCCTCCCTCCAGCTCTACCTCTGAGCTTGTCCACCCCTTGATCCTGCCAGGTCATTTTGATTTATTGGAGGTTCTCTAGGGCTGCTCTTGGCTGTGGAGCCAACCACCTGCCCTCTTAGCGTAATCTGTGAATTGAGATTTTTTTTAGAGATAGGGTCTTACTCTCTTGCCCTGGAGTGCAGTGGTGTGATCATAGCTCACTGCAGCCTCACCTTCCTGAGCTTAAGGGATTCTCCCACCTGAGCCTCCTGAATGACTGGGACAATAGGCACATGCCACTGCACCCAGCTATTTAAAACATTTTTTTTGTAGAGCCAGTCTTGCTATATTGCCCAGACTGGTCTTGAACTCCTGGGCTCCAGGGCTCCTCCTGCCTCAGCCTCCTGAGTATCTGTATCTGGGAGTGCAGGCCTGAGCCGCTGCACCTGGCCCCCTGTGCAATGCCTCGTGACTCCCACCTTGCAGATCTGCTAGGGCTCCACGGTTGTCGCCTTAGAGTCTTCCCAAGCCTCTCCCTCGTCTGGGGCATGCAGGTGAACTGCTGGTGAGACCCAGGTGAGATGATCTCTGAATTCCTGCAGATCTCTTTCCCATTGGCAGGTGGATGATGCCCCTGGCTTGCGGGGCTCAGGACTGCCGTCCTGGATGCCTGGAATACTAGGGTGGGAGAAAGCCAGGGGGTCCCATTCTGAGGGGTCAAAGGAGCACCAGAGGACCCCTCTCACTGTCTGCCCAGGCGACTCTGCCTCCTGGTCTCCCGCCTCATGTGCGGTCCCCTCCCAGGAGTGTGGACTAGATTGGGTGATGTGCTTCCAGGGCAAGAACACAGCAGAGGCACTGGGCTGGTGCCTTCAAGATTGGGCGGTGGAGATGGTGGCTTGCTGGCTTCCCAGCCCCCTCCAAGGAAGCGCATGAAGCATACACATGGACAGAAACAGCCACTTCCAGACAGCAGCCATGAAGTGGCCAACAACCAGCTTGGAAGCTGGTACGTGGTAGGCACACACGTGTGTGCGCGCGCGTGTGTGTATGTGTGAGTGCGTGTGCGTGCACGTCTGTGTGTGCGTGTATGTGTGTGTGCGTGTGTATATGTGTGGATGCATGTGCGTGCACGTCTGTGTGTGTGTATGTGAGTGCATGTGTGTATGTGTGTGCGTGTGTATGTGTGTGTGTGCGTGCACGTCTGTGTGTATGTGTGGGTGTGTGCGTGTGGGGGGTGCGTGTGCGTGCACGTCTGTGTGTGTGTGCGTGTGTGTATGTGTGTGCATGTGTGTATGTGTGTGCGTGTGTATGTGTGAGTGTGTGTGCGTGTGGGGGGTGCGTGTGCGTGCACGTCTGCGTGTGTGTGCGTGTGGGGGTGCGTGTGCATGCACGTCTGTGTGTATGTGTGTGTGCGTGTGTGGGTGCGTGTGCTTGCACGTCTGCGTGTGTGTGCGTGTGAGTGTACGTGTCTGTGCGTGTGTGGGTGCGTGTGCATGTGTGTGTGAAGTACTGATTAGAAATAATTATTACCGGCTGGACGTGGTGGCTTACACCTGTAATCCAAGCACTTTGGAGGCCAAGGTGGGCGGATCACCTGAGGTCGGGAGTTCAAGACCAGCCTGACCAAATGGTGAAACCCCGTCTTAAAAATAATAATTATTATGATTATTGCCAAAAAGATTTCAGAGGATAGCAGTGTATTTAATCATAAATAAATGCTAAGCAATAGAGGCATATATACAGCATACAGATAAGGCCAAGTGGAAGATAATTGACACCTATGGCAAGCTCTTCTCAGTGGGAATGGCCCTCTCTGGCGGAGTCTTGGCATATGCACCAAACTGCTTTAAAGGACTAATTGTGTAACAGTGAGACAGCAAAAGAGTTCACATCACTCACTCCTTTTTTTTTTGAGGGACCTTTACCCACTTCTGCATGTAGGTTAGGGTAATTGCAGAGCCTCACAAAACAGAGGAATAGTAGTTTTCATGTCGTTTCTGAAACTCACTCTAGGACTGAAGGGAAAGCATGTGAACAGCTACCTATGTTTTGTTGAAGAGTTACAGGAGCATCGTGAGCTGGAAAGGAAGACGGAGTCCCCAACCTCCTCGGACCCGCACTGGCACCCAGTTGTCCACAGTCATCCTTACCTCTTGATCACAAGCCCTCCTCTCTCCCCTGCCCAAACGTGCAAAGGGCCTGACTCTCGTACTGACATGAGATGGTTCCTGAGGGCGCTTGCCCGCATCTGCTGGGCTTGCTGCTCTTAAAATTGAAGTTGCCCACCGGGCACGGTGGCTCACGCCTGTAATCCCAGCACTTTGGGAGGCTGAAGCAGGCAGATCACCTGAGGTTGGGAGTTGAAGACCAGCCTGACCAACATGGAGAAACCCCGTCTCTACTAATAATATGAAAATCAGCTGGGCATGGTGGCACATGCCTATAATCCCAGCTATTTGGGAGGCTGAGGCAGGAGAATCGCTTGAACCCGGGAGGCAGAGATTGCAGTGAGCCAAGATCGTGCCATTGCACTCCAGCCTGGGCAGCAAGGGAGAAATTCCATCTTAAAAACAAAAAACGAAAACGAAGAGCAAAATGAAGCTACCTTCCCGGCTGACTCCTTGTCTCTTGACTTACTGGCCATAGTGCAGGAGCAGCACAAGTTTGGATTTGTCCAAGCACGGTTGAACATTTTTAGTTACTTACAAAACTTGTTGGCCGGTCGCTGTGGCTCGTACCTGTAATCACAGCGCTTTGGGAGGCCAAGGCAGGCGGACCACCTGAGGTCAGGAGTTTGAGACCAGCCTGGCCAACATGGTGAAATCCTATCTCTACTAAAAATACAAAAATCAGCCAGGTGGAGTGGCACATGCCTGTAATCCCAGCTACTTGGGAGGCTGAGGCAGGAGAATATCTTGAACCCAGGAGGCAGAGGTTGTGGTGAGCCGAGATCACACCGCTGCACTCCAGCCTGGCCGACAGAGCAAGACTCCGTCTCAGAAAAAAAAAGAATTGCATTTTGTTAGAAGAGCCAGAAGAGCAGCACAAACAAGTAAATACAAAATTGTGTGACGGGTGATCCTGTTAACGGCCCAACATTCCTCACCTTCTCTTCTCTCTGCACCTGTGATATTGTACAGCAGAAGGAAAGACCCTTCTGTAACGGACCCAGTCTCACCCCAGCCCAGCAGGGACAAAAGCTAGGTTTGATTCTGTTCCCCTCTGATTAAATCAGGCCCTGTCAGGTGAAGCTGAGGGTTGGACCTGTCGGGAGGGGCTCCTGTGACCTTGGGGTTGGGGAAGAGTCTGGGTCCTTGGCTGTCTGTGGAGCTTCCTCTGGTCTCGCTCTGTTGCTGCTTCTGGGAGACCAGCTGTTAGTCTACCTCTTGTTCCCAGGCAATCTGACTTTTCTCTCGGGCTGCCTCTGAGACTTCTCTTAGCCTTTCCAAGTCTGCAGTTTCATTAGGACATAAATAGGGATTGGGACATTGATTTAGACATTAATGTCTTTGATCTGGAAAATTCTAAGCCTTGATCCTTTCCAACATTTCCCCTGCCCCATTCTCCATCTTCTGAGCTTCAAGGTCTCCATTGGACGTGTGTTACTCCATCTTGCTGTTCTCTTTGCACCTTCGCTTCCCTCCTGCTCTTCCCCGATTTTATCTTCCTGTGCTTTATTCTCCAAAATTCCTTCTGTTCTGTCTTCCATTTCACCTGCTCCCTGCCTGAGTTGTCTGATATGCTGGTCAAATCTGCCCATTGGATTCTTAGCTTTAGTCACTGCTGTTTACAGTTGAGCGTGGCTATTTTATGATCTTTATGGGCTTGCTCTCTCACTTCTCTGGGTTCTCCCCCATGGAGTCTTCATTCCTGATGTGCTCTGGTTTCTTTGGTTGTGTGCTGGACACCATTTTGAGAAGTATTTATAGGAATAAGCTGAAGGCACCACATGATGTGTAGGGCTGTTGGGGCCCCACAAGGTCGTGGGGTGTCCCTTATGCTGTGCTGAGGTGCGGGATCCTAAAAGTAAAGAGACAGGACACTGAAGAACCGGGGAAGAGCATCTGGACTCGGGGGGCTGTGCCACCTGTGAGCGGAGATGAGCGAGGGCTCCCAAATGCCCCAGAGCATCTGTATTTATTAGGTACAAGCAGGGGGCAGGGTGGTGAGTGAGGTCATCATCTAAAGGCTTAGTGATCGGGCATGCATAATCACATGAGTTACAAGCGAGGAGGCCACCCCAATATGTCACCTGGGCAGAGAGGTGGGCCGTGCACAGTAGGGGGCTGTGCCGTGTGCAGTAGTAGACGGTCGTGTACAGAAAAGGGCTCCACCCCCATTAGGTCACCGAGGCAAGGACGTGGGCTGTGTGCAGCAGGTGTCATGAACAACACTTCTTATCTAGGGGCTGGAGACTTCAAAGGATTTCTAACAGAAGGATACTGTAAGCCCACGCACTGGGAGCTGACAGACATGTGCTCTTCTCTTAAGATATTTATGGGAGGATGATTTGAGCTAGCACAGAAGTGAAAAAAGACTAACAGGGTGTACAGCCACCGTGACTGGGTCACACCAGAGGGGTTCTTCTCCCTCGGTTATTTGAGGGATCTCAGGCCTGAGGCCTACTTTTCACAGAACTTCATGCAAGGTACCACAGCTCCTTTCTCAGGAGCAGAGGCTCCTGCTCCAAGCCTGCCGTACAGCGTATGCCCTTTCAGGCAGGACGCCACCGCCTGGGTCTTTGGTTCTCGTCCTGGTCTGGCTGTTTTCCCATGTGCTGCTTCTGTTCTGTGACTGCTCTGGGCATTTCTCCTACTACAAACTACTGTATGGTTATATGGAAGGATTCTGTAAAGCACACTAAATGTGTCGGTACAGCTCTGACTACAATACCCATATGATTATATAGAAAGAGTATATAGAACTAAATAGATCTAAGTATTAAGTGTGATTATATAAACTCAATATACGTAAACAGTAAGTTATACTTCAAGCACTAATTCTATAAACGAATATATGATTATATATGCAGGATTATGTAAAGGAAACATACATAATACAGCTGAGCAATAACACTATAAACTAAGCTATTCTTCAGGCACTGGTTGTGCCTGGGATCTGGACAGTTCTGCTTCCTCAGTGCCCGTGAGGGGTGTTACCCACATGACACATCCTCTTCCAGAGAGTTTTGTCCACTTGCGACAAGGTCTAGGGTGTTGCTGGTCTGAAGCTGCCTTACCCCGAGCTCAAGGCTTTAAGGCCTTCAGACCACCCTCGTAGACAGAAGTTTGTGCAGGGCTGCTTGACCCTTAGGTTGTGGCCCCTCAGGAGCTTTTGTAAAGTAGGAGGGTCTTTTCAGTTTCCCACCTTTGGTGGATCCTGGTTGGTCAGACGTCCCAGAGGCGCCAGTTCCCTCTCTGTCTGGATTGTAGAGCTGTGTCCATGGGCCACCGTGGTTGAAGTTGGGGCAGATGTGACACCATCGGTGCCCTGGGCTGGCACAGCTTAGCGTGCATTCTGACTCTGAGTTGTTGCCCTGGTGTGGGCTGTTGCCTACATGTCTGCCGTGAGGCTACCTGTCCTCACTGTGGGCCCCACAGTGTAAGTGTAAGCTCCAGCCTCAGCCTCTGCATTACCTGGGAAGCATGAGGATATCACTGCACTCTGATGATGCCACTCCTCTCGCTCAACCACAGGAGCTCCTTCTGTCAGCACTGGGGTGCTCTGCCCTTAGAGTCTGCCCACCTGTCAGGATATTTTTGTTTTTTTGTTTTGTTTTTTCTTTTTTTGAGATTGAGTTTTGTTCTCATCACCCAGACTGGAGTGCAGTGGTGAGATCTCAGCTCAGTACAGCCTCGGCTTCCTGTGTTCAAGCGATTCTCCTGCCTCAGCCTCTTCAGTAGCTGGGATTACAGGCACCTGCCACTACAACCAGCTATTTTTTTTTTAGTAGAGACAGTGTTTCACCCTGTTGATTAGGCTGGTCTCGAACTCCTGAGCTCAAGTGATCTACCCACCTCAGCCTCCCAAAGTGCTGGGATTGCAGGTGTTAGCCACCAAGCCCAGCCTGTCAGGATGTCTTTGAAACAACCCCCACCAGCACTGGAAGGAGTCAAGAAAAGAAAACCCAGGCATCCACCTCCTCAGTCTCCACCTTTCCTTCTCACTCTCTCCAGTAAACGGAGTGAAGGCACTGGAGAAGAGCCACACCCACATAGAACACTGGAAGCAGAGATCTCATCACTGGCCCCATCACCAACCCCATGGCCAACCTCATCGAAACTGCATGGTGAACCCCATCACCAACCCCATCAGAAACTTCATCAAAAACCCCATCATGAACTCCATCAGAAACTCCATCACTAACCAAATTGCCAACTTCATCACAAACCCCATCACCAAAGCATCACCAACCCATCAACAACCCCATCACCAACTTCATCACTCACCCCTCGCCAGCCCCATTGTGAACCCCATCGCCAACTATCATGAACCCCATCACCAATCCTATCACAAACTTCATCTCAAACCTCACCAGACCCATTTCGAACCCCTCACCAGCTGCCTCACAAACCTGTCTTCCAAGCCTATTTTCTTGCTGGAAAGTCTACTTTGATTATAAATCAGAATATAGGCTATGTGTGGTGGCTCATGTCTGTAATTCCAGCACTTTGGGAGGCTGAGGCGGGTGGATTACTTGAGCCCAGAAGTTCAAGACCAGCCTAGGCAACATGGTGAAACCCCATCTCTAAAAAATCTGCTGGGCATTTGTCTTTGACTTTTTGGTCCTTAAATAAATCAGCTGGGAATGGTGGCACACACCTGTAGTTCCAGCTACTTGCGAGGCTGAGGTGGGAGGATTGCTTGAGCCCAGGAGTTCAAGGCTGCAGTGAGCTGTCGAACCACTGCACTCCACCCTGGGCAAAAGAGCGAGACCCTGTCTCAAAAAAGAAAAAAAAAAAGGAGAAACCTCTGAATCTGAATATTAACTAGTTTTTTCTTTTGGATTCTTTCTATAACAATCCTAATTTCCTTACCACTAGAAGGGTGACTTGGCACGGTTTCAACCCCAGGGCTTGCTCCTTCATGGGAGCATCCTTTGTACTTAGAGATTGGAGAGAAATTTTTTCAGGGGATCCTGGGAGTCTCCAAATTTATCCTGGTTCTAACCCTGAGGCGTGAGTACCTGGAGCCTGGCGACTGAGGGATTCCCCAGAGCGTCTGCCTCCTGTCACCACCTGCCCCAGAGAGCACTAATGAGTCCAGCTGGGAGGCCCCGCACCCTGCTGCCCGCAGCACGTGCCACTCAGTGTTCCAGCCTCCCGTGCCCAGACTGCCTCCTAGACCCCAGTCAGCCACTGTCCATCCAGATGCCTCTCCAGCACAGCCAGTGGAGCAAGGCCGTGAGTGTGGGGGCCTGGCCAGCCCTTCCCCAGGGCTCCGAGAAAGGCTTCTCCTCCAGCACTGTTTCTATCTGGGGTGTGCAGGGCAGCAGGGACAAGCTCAAGCTTGCAGGGCAGGGACACAGGTTGGAGCTGGGGGCTCCTGAGTTCCTGGCCCTGCCTTGGGGACCTGGGGCTTGTTACATCCCCAGGACTCTGGTTCTTCACCTGTAAAATCAGAACAGCACTTCTGGAAACTTCTGGGCTGCCTGAGATGGAGCACAGCCTCTGCAGCTCCTCTCTCCCTTTGGACAGAATATAAAAAGCGACTCCCGGAGGACTGTGAAATGATAACAGTAGCAGCTGGCTGGGGAGGAAACTTAAAACTTCCCAACAACCGGTGTGGAGGTGAGTGTACTGGGGTGTGTGTGTGTGTGTGTGTGTGTGTGGTGTTTGTGGCTTTGATCTGAGGATGGGGGGTCTCACGACTGTGCTGTGGGCGCAGAGACCAGCAACCCCAACACAAACCCATGTCTTCCTCTGCAGAGTGCATGGGAGAAACCCCCACTTCCCTCTCCTTCCTCCTCCAACCGTCCCGGGCCTGCCCTTTGGTGGCATCATGGCCCCCTGAGATCCTGCACGAGAGACCACCTGTATTGGCAGAGGAGCTGGGCACAGAGGCTCTGTGGTCCAGAGCATGAGTATGCAGGGTCCCTCTCTCATTTTCCCTGTCTTTTCTCTTGCCATGTTGCCCTGAGCAGGGCCTGAGTCCTGTGGAATGGATGACAGCACAAGGAACGAAGGCTGAGGAAAACCCTGCCCTGGCTTTCTAAATGGAAGACTCCTGGGAGCCTGAGTGTATGGGGAGCCCACAGAACAGAGATCTGGAGGAGGGGCCCCCACCCTGGCGTAAAACAGCACTGGCTCAGTGCTCATCTGAGCTGAGCAGCAGTGTGGAGAACACAGGCCGTGCAGTGAAAGCCTTGTGAACGGAGCCAACCCGGACCCGCTGCACACAGAGGCTGGGATGCGGCTGGCGGCCTGAGCCAGCCAGGTGCCCGCCAAAGCGAAAGGGTCAGTGTTCTAAGGCGTGTTCTCACGGGGCCCAGAGCCTCGCATCTGATCGTTTAAAATACCCAAGATACAACCCCAAATTACCCAACATGCCAAGGACTGAAAATTGGATCCAGTCTCAAGGGAAAGGCCGGTGAGTCACTGGCAGTGCCCCAGGACTCAGATGCTGGAGGGATCAGAAAAAGACTTCACAGCAGCAACTCCAGGCTGATGCTCCCCCAGGCAGGAGCAGACACTCCAGGAATGAGTGAAAAGACAGATGTCCTCTGCACGGGGAAATGTTAGACTGTGCTAACATAAATAATGGCAGAAAAGTTCCCCTATTTAGAGACAGATATGAACTTATGAAAATCAAGAAGTTTGACCAACTCTAGATAGGGTAAAATAAAATAGTTTACGTATTGATATGGGTAAAATTCCTCAGCAGCAGACTTTGTTTTGAGATGGATACTTACTCGGTCGCTCAGGCCGGAGTGCCTGGTGCGATCTCAGCTCACTGCAGCCTCCGCCTCTTGAATTCAAGTGATCCTCCCACCTCAGCCTCCCAAGTAGCTGTGATTAGAAGCACCACCATGTCCAGCTAATTTTTGTATTTTTGGTAGAGACAGGGTTTTACCATGTTGGACGCACTGGTCTCAAACTCCTGACCTAAAGTGATCTGCCTGCCTTGGCCTCCCAAAGTGCTTGACCTGCCAACTTTAAAAGAAAATGCTAAAGAAAGGTATGTAGCCTGAAGGGAATGATACTAGAGGGAAGCTGGAACTTCAGGAATGCAGGAAGAGCAACAGAAATGGCATATATTTAGAGAAGCAGAATATGCTGTTTTCACCTTTTCTTTTTTTTTTTTTTTTTGAGACGGAGTCTTGCTCTGTCACCCAGGCTGGAGTGCAGTGGCTTGATCTCAGCTCACTGCAACCTCTGCCTCCTGGGTTCAAGCTGGATTCTCCTGCCTCAGCCTCCTGAGTAGCTGGGATCACAGGTGTCTACCATCATGTCCAGGCAATTTTGTATTTTTAGAGACATGGTTTTGCCATGTTGGCCAGGCTGATCTTGAACGTCTGACGTCAGATGATCCACCCACCTGGGGATCCCAAAGTGCTGGAATTACAGACATGAGCCACCGCGCCTGGCCTGTTTTTAAAAAAATCATTTAAAATATCTATTGCTGTTGAGGCCTGGTGTGGTGGTGCACGCCTATAGTCCTAGCACTTTGGGAAGCCAAGGTGGGGAGATTGCCTGAGCTCAGGAGTTCAAGGCCTGCATGTGAAACACCATTGAGTAGAGACTAAAATACAAAAAACTTAGTTGGGTATGGTGGTGCATACCTGTAGTCCCTGCTGCCTGGCAAGCTAAGGCACAAAGGAGGTGCCTTAGCTTGAACCTAGGAGGTGGAGGTTGTAGTGAGCCAAGATCATACCACTGTACTCCAGCCTGGGCAGCAGAAAAAGACTCTGTCTGCAAAAAGAAAAAAAAAAGGTCTATACTGTTGCAAGCAAAACTGCCATGTAGACTACCTGGCAGGATTTTCAGTGCATGTAGATGTGATAATATGACAAAGACAGAATGGGGGGCATGTGGAGAAAGAAACCACACCTCAAATGAAGTGGCAGAGCAGACAGTCTAAGAAGACTGTAAAAAATCGTAAGTACAGCTGGGCGTGGTGGCTCACGCCTGCAATCCCAGCACACTGGGAGGCCGAGGCGGGTGGATCACCCAAGGTCAGGAGTTTGAGACCAGCCTGACCAACATGGAGAAACCCCATCTCTACTAAAAATACAAAATTAACTGGGCATGGTGGCACATGCCTGTAATACCAGCTACTTGGGAGGCTGAGGCAGGAGAATTGCTTGAACCCGGGAGGCAGAGGTTTCAGTGAGTTGAGATCGTGCCATTGCACTCCAGCCTGGGCAACAAGAGCAAAACCCTGTTTCAAAAAAAAAAAAAGTCATAAGTATACTGTAATCTCCAGGGAAACCAATAAAACATTAGAAAAGAATAGCCCAGAGAGATCCCAGATGGCTGACCACTAGCAGCTCAGTCTTGTAGCTCCCAGTGAAAGCACAGAGAACGAGAGGACACCACACTTTCAGATGAATTTTTGTTGCTCAAGGACCAGGAGATTCCCAGCGGAGGAGCCCTGAGGGTCGCCAGTGTGACTCTTGTGGCCAGCGCGGCGGTTCTCGGTGCAGAGTAAACGAGACTGGGTCCCCCTTGGGTTGACATTTGGAGCTCCACAAAGGCAGAGTCGCCCATTCAGCTGATTGAAGAAGGGATTCAGGAGGGAAGCCAGACCGGAGACTCCCTGGCAGAAAAGCACCAAGAATCTTGATGCCGCTGTTTTAGCCGGCACGGTGGTTGCTTAGATGTTGGCCCTGGGAATTAACAAGTTGGACGTCCACTCAGAGACCTAATTTGAAAGTCGGTAATTACAAAGACGACAGGTGGATAAATTTACAATGATGGGAAGAAACCAGCGTAAAAAGGCTGAGAATACTCAAAATCAGAATGCCTCTCCCTCTATAGAGGATCACAGTTCCTCAACAGGGGAACAAGGCCTGATGGAAAACCGGTGCATTCCAATAACAGAATTAGGCTTCAGAAGGTGGATAATAAGAAACTTCTGTGAGTTAAAAGAACATGTTCTAGCACAATGTAAAGAAACTGAGAATATTTGACGAAATATGACGAACTCCTAATGAGAATAGACAATTTAGAGAGGAATATAAGTGAATTAATGGAACTGAAGAATACTATACAGGAACGCCGAGAAGTATGCACAGGTTTTAACACTCGAATTGATCAAGCAGAAGAAAGGATATCAGAGGTCGAAGACCAACTTAATGAAATGAAATGAGAAGACAAGATTAGAGAAGAAAAAGTAAAAAGGAATGAGCAAAGT
>CM052663.1:89044534-89070127 GCA_028533165.1 Leontopithecus rosalia
ACAGCCTCAGGTTGCGCACGGGGTCGATGACGAAGCCGGTGGCCGCCTGCGCCTCCAGCAGCACCAGGGCCGTGCCGGGCCGCAGCACGCCCTTCCACATGGCCTGGTAGATGCTCATTTTCTCCTGGCGGCCCGGCTCATCCTTGGCGGGCACCAGGACGCCCGCGATGCAGCTGGTGCCCTCCAGGTAGCGCTTGACGTGCTTGTCTTTCCTGAGCTGTTGCACCGTGCTCTGCCCAGTTTCCAGGTCCTGCAGCATTTCCTTTGTGATGATGCCTGAGCTTAGGAGTTCTGAGGCAGTGATTTGTCTTCTAATCCCTGGGAACCACAGCTGTTTGCTGCCCTTTTCCTGCTTCTCAATCATGTCTGAGATCAGCTGTGCTGCCTTCTGCAGTGCCCGGCTCGTGTCCAGTCTGTACATCCTCACCAGCTGGACCTTCTTGTCCTCTGTCACGTATTCTGAATTCAGCAGTGTCCACAGTGTGGGCTTCTGGCCTCTGAACCTTCCCACTGTTATGTCCACTTGCTCTGCCTCCAGGGCCTTTCGTGTCTCTTTGTCGATGTACTGGGAGTCCTGTCCGTCCTGGGCCACTGGGAAGAGTAGCCAGCCAGTGTCCTCTTGCCGGTGGCACCTGTGTTGCAACTCTTTGTACGAGGCCTTCTCCTGCGTGTTCGGGTCCACAAACCGTTTCCTCATGTGCTTCTGGTCAGAAATGAGTGCATATATGTCCTTGTGCAGACAGCCCCGCCTGTAGGCTGTTTCCAGTGGGAGCCGGTGGTGGTGCTGTGGGTCAATGACACCCCCCGTGGCCACCTGCACCTCCAGCAGCCTCAGCGCCTCTGCCTTCCCGATGAGCTGCTTCTGCATGGCCTGGAACAGCGGAATCATGTCTCCCGTGGCCGGATCCCTGTAGCCCGTGGCAGCCCTCTCAGCCTTCAGGAGCCTTTCATGTAGCTCCTGGCTCACCAGGCCCACAACCACGGCCTCATCTACAGAGAGCCTCTGGTGGGTGCAGGGGTCCAGAAGGAAACCAGTGGCGGCCTGCGCCTCTAGCAGCCAGGTTGCAAATGCTACAGGGATGAGCTGCTTCCTGCTGGCCTCATGGAGGCTCAAGGTCTCTGCGGTGGAGGGCACCGTCACCCCCGCGATGCAGCCGCTGCCTTCTAGGTAGGGCTTCAGGCACTCCAGCGTGCTGAGCACCTGCCCCCCAGTCTTCCCTGCACGAAGCATGTGGAGGGTCTTCTGATCAATGATCCCGGAGTTGAACAGCTCTGCAGCTGTCACCTCCCCTCTGATGGCCGCCACCTTGATTCCTTGGTTTTGCTTCTCTGTTTCTTCAATTGTCGTGGTGATGATTTCCAGCAATTTCTCCAGGCCCCCACTCTGGGTTCCATATGCCTGGATCAGCTCCCGCTTCCTGTCCTCTGTGAAGTATGGAGAGGACAGCAGGTCCCAGAAAGAGACCACCTGGTCAGCAAACCTCCCCACGCGCATTTTTGCAGTTCTGGATAGCAGCACATGTCTCGTGGCCTCATCGATGTACATGTAGGTGTCGCCCTTCTTTGCAATTTGTAGCAGGTACAGGCCCGTCTCGGGGTCCTCCACGCAGCGCTCCAGTAGCTGCAGGTACGTGAGGTTCTCGTGCGTGTTGGGGTCGAAGAAGCCCTTGGTGTCGTCGCTGGGGTCCGCCAGGACGCGGTTCATCTCCTCGTCGAAGTAGCCGCGCTGATAGGCCACGTCCACGGGCACGCGGTGGCTGTGCACGGGGTCGATGATGCCCCCCGTGGCGATCTGGGCCTCCAGCAGGCGGATGCCGTGTTCCCGCACGATGAGGCCCTTCTGCATGGCCTGGAAGAGGGAGATGGGCTGCCCGGTGTAGGGGTCGGTGTAGCCGGTGACGGCGCGCTCGGCCGACAGCAGCTTCACGTAGGTTTCTTTGCCGAACATCCCTGCCTTGAACGCCTCCTCCACGGTCAGCTTCCGGTTCTCCACGGGGTCGATGATGAAGCCGGTGGCCGCCTGTGCCTCCAGCAGCACCAGGGCCGTGCCAGGCCGCAGGATGTGCCTCCTCAGGGCTTCTGGGATGCTCATCCTCTCCTGGGTGCCCTGGACAAGGACCCCGGCAATGAAGTTGCCGCCCTCCAGGGACCGCCTCACGCTGTCCATCTCTGCCACCTCCGTCACAGTCATCGCCCCCTGGCTCAGCTCATCCAGCGTCTTCTTGCTGATCAGCTGTGCCCTGAACAGGTCCCTGGCTGACACCTGCTTCCGGAGCCCTCTGAAAGTGGCCTGCAGGGGCTGCCTCTCTGCAGCCTCCACCAGGGCAGTGACCGCACTGACCACCTGCCGTAGGGCTGCGGCCCTCCCAGACCGACAGAGTGCCACCAGCTCCTGCCGCTTGTCAGCGCCAACGTACTCAGAGCGCAGCAGGTCCCAGAGTGACACGCTACAGCCCTGAAGCCTCCCCGTGCTGACAGGGACTTTCATGGCCCTCAGAGCCACTGCAGTGTGGTCATCCACCTCGAGCGCTGCGTCCGAGGGCAGGGGCAGCAGCAACAGACCGGTCTCAGCATCGTGCACGCAGCGCTCCCTGAGCTCCTGGTAGGTCACTTGGTCCTGTGCGCTGGGGTCAAAGAAGAACTTGTTGTCCTTGTCAGTTGCGGTCAGTGCTCGGCTCGTCTGTGTGTCCAGAAGGCCAAGTCTGCAGGCTGCCGCCTGGGGCAGGTGCACGCCATGGACAGGGTCCACCACACCCCCCGTGGCCAGCTGCACCTGCAGGAGGGGGAAGCCCTCGTTCTGCGGCACAAGTCCCTTCTCCACTGCCTGCCACAGTGAGAGGGAGCCCCCGGAGTAGGGGTCTGGGTACCCGGCCACTGCCCTCTCGGCCTGTCTGAGCTGCTCACTCAGCTCCCTGCCCACCAGGCCGACCTTAATTGCATCCTCCACTGACAGTCTCTGGTTGGTCAGGGGGTCGACAAGGGAGCCAGACCCCACCTGGGCTTCCAGCAGCCTCTGGCCCAGGCCTGCAGGCAGTAGGCCATCCCTCATGGCCTGGGCGATGCTAGCCTTGGTCCCGGAGGGCTGCAGCAGCACACCAGCCACGCAGCCTGTGCCCCACAGGCAGGCCTTCACTGCCGGCTGCTCAGCGACTTGGGTGGGTGACCGCGTGCCCTGAGCCAAGGCCTTAAGGGTCTCCTGGGTGATGATGCCAGCATCCAGCAGCCAGACGGCAGGGACCTCACCCCGCGGGCCGGGCACTGTGATGCGGGCCTGGGCCAGGAGCTTGGTCTCCTGTATCCATGTCTGCACAGAGGCTAGCAGCTCTGGCCCAGATGTCCTCCCCTCCTGCACGTCCTCCAGCAGGGCCCTCCGTTGCTCCTCAGTGAAGTGGCAGGAGCTGAGCAGGTCCCAGAGGGACGTGCCGTCCTCAGTGCCTGGCATGGCCTGCAGGCTCTTCTGGACCTGCTCCTCAGTGGGGAGGGCAGGAGCACTCTCTGGCAAGGGCAGGAGGTGAAAGCCAGAAGTCTCATCCCTGGGGCATTGCTCCAGGAGCCGGGCGTAGCTAGTGCGCCCCCGGCCGTCTGGCGTGGGGAAGGTCTCAGAGGAGCTGGACAAGGCTGTCTCCATCTCCTGGTTGACAAAGCCACGCTGAATGGCCACGGGCATGGGGAGGTGGTAGTGGCCCTTGGGGTCGATGACCCCTCCTGTGGCCACCTGAGCCTCCAGGAGGCGGGCAGTTTGGTCCCAAGGGATGAGACCTTTCTTCATGGCCTGGAACAGGGACACCTGCTTCCCAGAGAAGGGGTCTCTGAAGCCAGTGATGGCTCCCTCAGCCCGCTTCAGCCTGCCATAAAGCTCTGGCCCCACCACACCCCTGCGCACAGCCTCGTCCACTGAGAGGCTCTCCAGGCTGTGAGGGTCCACAATGGCTCCGGTGGCTGCCTGGGCCTCCAGCAGGGCCAGGGCCACACTGGGCCGCAGCAGCTTCCGCCGCATGGCCTGGTAGAGGCTAAGCTGCTGGCCAGAGGGCAGCAGCCTCACACCGCCCACAGCTCCCATGCCACACAGGTACCTACAGATGCCATCCATGAGGAGCAGGTCCTCGGGGCTGACCGTCCCAGCCAGCACTTGGTCCAACAGCTGCTGGTCGATGATACGCGCCTCCAGGAGCTGGTGGGCAGTGACCCGGCCCCGCAGTCCAGGCAGTGTGACGTCCGCCTGCCTCTGCGTCTCAGCCTCCAGCAGCTGGGCCACCTGCCCCAACGTGACCTCACGCCGTCGGTAGCAATGCAGCAGCTGCCTCCTACGGGTCTCGCTGAAGTACTCAGAGTTGATCAGGTCCCACGCAGAGACCCTCTGCCCCTGAAACCGCCCGTACTTCACCAAGAGAGGCAGGTTCTGGAAGGCCTGCCGGGTGGCACTGTCCACCAGCGGGCACCGCGTGCCGCCGAGCGGCAGGAGGTACAGGCCCGTCTCGGTGTCACGCACACAGCGCTCCAGCAGCTGCAGGTACGTGAGGTTCTCATGTGTGTTGGGGTCGAAGAAGCCCTTGGTGTCGTCAGAGGGGTCCAACAGGATCATGTTCAGCATCCGATCGAAGTAGCCGCGCCGGTAGGCCACGTCCACGGGCACGCGGTGGCTGTGCACGGGGTCGATGATGCCACCCGTGGCGATCTGGGCCTCCAGCAGGCGGATGCCGTGCTCCCGCACGATGAGGCCCTTCTGCATGGCCTGGAAGAGGGAGATCTGCTGCCCCGTGTAGGGGTCGGTGTAGCCGGTGACGGCGCGCTCGGCCGACAGCAGCTTCGCGTACACATCAGGCCCAATGACACCGGCCCTCAGCGCCTCCTCCACGGAGTGTGCCTTGTTTTCGTTCGGGTTGATGATGAAGCCTGTGGCAGCTTGTGCCTCCAGGAGGATGAGGGCGGTGCCGGGTCGGAGGAGTCCCTTGCGTCGGGCCTCATAGATGCTCAGGCGCTCCTGGGAGCCAGGCAGCAGCAGGCCCGCAATGCAGCCGGTGCCCTGCAGGTACCTCTGCACGGAGGCCAGGGTGCTCACATCCTGGGCCGTGGCCTGCCCGTGTTCCAGCTGCTCGTACAGGTCCTGGTCGATGATCTCAGCTTCGAGTAGCTCTCCTGGTGTCACGGTGTCCCTCAGCCCAGAAAAGGTGACCTTGGCAGTGGCTGCAGCCTGCTCGAGGGTGGTGCTCAGCTCAGCAGCCAGCTCCTCCACAGAGAGGGTTCCTTCCTGGTGCTGCTGGGCCAGCATCGCCCTCTGCTCTGCGGAGATGGCCTCAGAGAAGAGCAGCTCCCAGAGGGACACGGGCCGGCCCTGGAACTTCCCCACGGAGATGGTGGCTGTGGCTGAACTCAGGACCTGACGAGTACTATGCAGGATGAATGGGGGTCCCTGGGGCTCCCGTTCCCTGGCGCCCCCTGAGAGTGGCAGGAAGGCAAGCCCAGTGTCGGGGTCGGTGACACAGCGGGCCAGTAGCTGCTCATAGCACAGGCCGCCGTGTGCGCCGGGGTCTGAGAAGCCACCGGCCCCTGAGAGCTGCCGCTGAGTGTCTTCATCCAGGCAGCCGCAGTGCAGGGCGGCCTCCAGGGGCAGCCGGAGCCTACGTACTGGACAGACCAGCCCTCCTGTGGTCAGCTGGGCATCCAGGAGCCGCAGTGCCAGTGGCCTGTCCACTAGCCCCTTCTTCATGGCCTGGAAGAGGGGGATTTGGGAGCCACTGAAGGGGTCATGGTACCCTGTCACGGCCTGCTCAGCCACCAGGAGCTGCTCGTGGAGCTCTGGGCTGACCAGGCCTGCCCTGACTGCCTCGTCCACCCACAGCCGCTGGCCTGTGGTGGGGTCCACTAGGGTGTGGGTGGCAGCCTGGGCCTCTAGGAGTGGCAGCACGGTGCCCATCGGGAGCAGGTGCTCAGTGGCAGCCTGGAAGAAGCTCTTCTTGTGGCCTTCGGGCAGCAGGACGACCCCGGCCACGCTGCCGGTACCCTCCAGGTAGCGCCGCACCTTGGTCCATGAGCTCACATCCGCTGCAACCAGCCTGCCCTCCTGCAGACCCTGCACAGCCTCCTCATCCAGGATGCCCACCTCCAGCAGCTCGGCTGCACTCACTGCCCCACCCACGGAGCGGAAGGTGATCTTGAGGGGCAGCAGAGCCAGCCCTGAGCCGGGGGCCCGGACGCACCTTTCCAGCAGCTGGTGGTATGTCAGCCGCTCCAGCGTGTTGGGGTCGAGGAAGTGCAGGATGCCTGTGCCAGGCTGGAGCTCTGACAGCTTGTGCCACGTCTCCCGGTCCAGGAGGCCCTGCTGGCAGGCTTGCTCAGGGGCCATGCGCACACCACGGACAGGGTCCACCAGGCCCCCAGTGGCCAGCTGGGCCTCTAGCCAGCTCTGGCCCAGGGCCCTGTCCACAACCTCCTTCCCGATGGCCTGAAAGAGGGGCAGCTTCTCACCCCCGTAGGGGTCAGGGTAGCCTATAGCAGCACGCTCAGCGGCCAGGAGCTTCTCCTTCAGCTCCAGCCCCACCAGGCCCCGCTGCAGGGCCTCAGACACAGGGAGCAGCTGGCCCTGGGCAGGATCTACCAGGCCCCCAGTGGCTGCCTGGGCCTCTAGGAGAGCCAGCCCAAGCTCAGCGGGCAGAAGACCCTGCTCCATGGCAGTGTAGACACTCTGGGCCTGGCCCGAAGCCTCCACATACACCCCAGCTATGCTCCTGGCCTGGGGCCTGGGGGCTGTGCCGGCTCCCAGCTTGGCTGCCATGGCTCTGGGGACGCTGGCCCGCTCCGTGCTGTTGGTGCTCGGGAGGTGAAAGCTGCTCATCACATACAGCTGGTTATGCGGAGCCTGCTGAGGTCCACCTCTGTCCTGCAGGGGACAGAAAGGCTCGGTCAGGGACCCTGCATGGCCTGGTGGGCACAAGGGAAGATGTGGTCATGGGGCCAATCCCATGCTATCCCGTGCTGAGCTCCACCCACAGACCTGTAGCCAGAGTGTCTGCCTGGGAGTGCCCCCTCAGTAGTACCACAGAAGTACAGGCTCAGAGGGACAGGGCGAGCACAGAGCGCAGGGACCCAGGCTGGCTGCCAGGAGCCTCTCGGGACTCCAGGGCTGTCCCTCCTGCAGGCTGTCCTTTGACCTCCACCCCAGGCCAATGCCCTCCCGCCAGCCCAGGGCCCTGTGCCCTTGGGTCCTTTCTGAGCACCCCGGTCCCCAACCCTGCCTGAGGGGCCCAGCCCTGCTCCATGGGGGCTGGGGCTCCACCCTCAAGGCCTGCCCCTCAGCTTGGGCACCAGCATCTTCCCACCTCTGGGCTCCTCTCTTGTTCTCCAAAGGCTCTGCCCCATCCTAGCTCCAGTGACTTCTTGAAACCTCCCACCCCACCTGGACCTGTCACTCCAGAGAAGCCTCTGCCACCTCCTGCTGGCTCCCGAGGCCCCACCCTCCCTCCACAGCCATGCACCAGGCTCCAGCGAGAATCCTGCCCTCTGAACCCCAGTCTCCTGCCTTGGCCTGGCCCCGCACCCTCCTCTGCCTGTGCTAGATCTCACATCCCTCAGCACCATGGCCTCTGGGCTGTTGCCCCTCTGAGCCCACACCCTGCCCTGGGGGCCACAGCCACATGTCAGTCCTGCCAGGAGCCGTGTGCCGGCCAGGCAAGGCTCTCTCCCGCCATGGGCCCTGGTCCTCCGGCTGCAGCCCCAGCATGCCCTGTGCTGACCCTTTCCATCCACAGCTGTGCAACTGGCTGAGCAGGGCGCAGGTGCCTCACCTCCATCCCCACCCCTCCTGCACGTCAGCCGCCTCCACCCAGGCCCGTCCCCTCCTGCACGTCAGCCCCCTCCACCCAGGCCCGTCCCCTTCTGCACCAGGTTGGATTGCGTGAAAGGGTATGTGTAAGTCCTAAGCTACAGTCTCTGAGAATGTGACCTTATTTGGAAATAGGATCTTTGCGGATGTCATCCGGTCAAGGTGTGGTCATACCGGGCTAGGCTGGCTCTCACCCAATATAACCAGTGTCCTTATAAGAGACGGACAACAGCCGCGTGCAGTGGCTCACAACTGTCATCCCAGCACTGTTTGAGGCCAAGGTGGGTGGATCGCCTGAGGTCAAGAGTTAGAGACCAGCCTGACCACACGGTGAAATCCTGTCTCTACCCAAAATACGAAAATTAGCCTAGTGTGGTGGCAGACGCTTGTAATCCCAGCTACTCGGGAGGATGAGGCAGGAGAATCCGGGTGGCGGGGGTTTCAGCCAAGATTGCACCACTGTACTCCAGCCTGGGGCGACAGAGCGAGACTCCGTCTCAAAAAAATTAAAACATTTTTTAAAAAGTAAGAAGACAGACACACAGGGAAAAGACAGAGGCAGAGACTGGATCTACAGGCAAAGAATTCCCAGGACGCCCGTGGCCCCAGAAGCTGGAAGAGGCAGGAAGGATCCTCCCCTCCAGCTCCGGAGGAGGCGTGGCCCTGCCCACTCCTCGCCTACTGGCTTCTGGCCTCCAGAGCTGTGACAGCAAGTTCCTGCTCTTTAAGCCCCTGCAGGTTCTGCACCCCTGTGCCCACCCACCCAAGAGTAGGGTCTGCTCCCCGTTTTCTCAGCACCACGGACCCCAGATCCCCTCTTGGTTCTCACCCTCATTCCAGCTGGATCCTCCCTGTTCAGCAGCCTACCCATGCCCACCCCTCCCTACCTCTACAAGGGGTCTCAGGAGAAGGGTTGGACCCCACTTTTGAATCCCACCCCCACTCTGCACAGCTCTCGAGGCAGCCGCCACCCACGGCTTACAAACTCAACACGTGCATTTTGGACTTGGCTGCCACCCACCTCCGAGACACAGGCTATGGAGGCTCCCCCCTCCAGTAACAGGACTCTGCTCCATCTTCATTTACCCATTAAATCTGAGACCTCCTCCCACCTACCCTCAGCCTCCCAAATCCGCAGCAAGAGTTCAGCCTATCCTGGGTCCCAAAACCATGTGCCCAGCTGCCTCCTGGAGGTCTCACAGGCACCCAACGCTGCTCATCCTCGGAGCACTCAGAGCCTAACCCTAGAAAGCGCTGGGTCCTCCCTGTCCCTTCTCCCCACATCTGGTCCCACGAAGGGCATGCTCCAGGGGCAACTCTGAGGGCTGTTGAGGCTTATCGATGCCCTTCTTCAGGGCTGCCTGTTAAAACTGTGGCCCATCTACCCACCATGGCAAAACCCCAGCCCCCTCTCCTCCCTTCTGCAGATACTGGTCCTGGAGCTCCTCAGGGCATCCTGCTGCTGCCGGGCTGATCAGAGCCTCAGACACGGAGCCAGGGCCAGGAGGGCTCACCACCACCCCACTGGCCGAGCGCAGAGAGCCCGGGCTCCAGGGAGCAGTGCTGCAGCTCAGCTGTCCTGAGGGGCCGTGCTCAGGATGCAGTGTCAGGTGGCTGAGAAGATGTACAGTTTGAGGACCACGGAGTGGGCTGCTATTAAACAGCCAGCACTGGAGGAAGCTCCCCAGAGGCTATAGACATCTGGGCAGGTGGCCGGTGGGCCACAGGGATGCCTGGGCACTTGTCATCACGGTGCAACTGGCCATGGACCTGCTGGTGACACCAGGATCTGCCCCAGCCAGAATCTGCTGGCCTGAATGACTTCTGGAAGGCACAGCTGGAGTGCCAGCTCCCCAGTGACACCTTGCAGGCTGAGCACCATTCCCCAGGAAGCCAGCTATACCACTCCAAAACCTGGCGTCCCATGCGTGTGTCCCAGGAGGTGGGCCACAGGGGTCCCCAGGAACCAAGGCCTGGCAGCCACAGTGGCCCACCCACCATCTCCCACTGAGCCATGATGGACATGATGGTGCTTGGGCTCCTCAGCCCCATAGCTCTGCGGCGGGTGGGCTCAGCTGTCCTGGTCCCTGACGGGGACACTTCTGCCAGGGGACACAGCTAGTGTCACTGAGTCAAAGGCCGTGCTGCTCCCAGGCCACTCCGGACTGTCACGTCCCAGGAGCAAGCAGCCAGGAGGAGGCGCCCATCTGGCAGGGGCAGGCCTGGGCAGCAGAAGGAGGCACTACAGAGGGGCAGGCAGTGCTCAGGCACCTGGTCTGTCCTGCCTGGTTCTCATGGAACCCCCATGAGAATGAAACATCACCCCCAGCCCTAGAGGGGACCCTCACAGAAGAGGATCCGGTCACACCTGACAGGTCCTGAGCCAGCAGGCATGCCCGGGTTGAGGGCATCTGGCCTGGAGTACAGGGAGGTGGCCCCAGGGGCCAGGTCCTCACCGAGAACTTTCTGTACTTCCCCAGGAAGAGACTAGGCTCAAGGGCACAGCCTGTCTGGGGTGGCCTTCTCTGCTTCTCAGGGGGTACATGAGATGGTGGGACAGGCCAGCTTCTCCTTTATCCACCCTGCTTCCTCCTCCCTTCCCTTCTTGATGCCATCCTGAGACAACTCCCTGGTGACCCCTACATCAGACTCTGCTTCCAGGAACCCAGCCTGCCTCCCCTAGGGCTGGGACCTCTCCAGCCGCCTCATTCCAGGCCTCAGGGTCTGTGAGCCGGAGGGAGCCACTCACTACAGCATCCAGGCCAGGCTTCTGGTGGGTCAGGGCCCTGCCCCATCCCCTGACATCTAGATGGGGATGGTGGTGGGGACATGAGAGGAGCACCTGACTTCCCAGCAAGGGGGAGGGGCAGTGCCCACTGGTAGGTGGGAGGAGGTCTCAGATTTAATGGGTGAACAAAGATGGAGCAGAACCCTGTTATTGGAGAGGGGAGCCTCCATAGCCTGTGTTGTGGAGGTGGGTGGCAGCCAAGTCCAAAATGCATGTGTTGAGTTTGGCAGGGATGGGGTGGGGGTGTTGGGGAGTGTGGGAACAGCACCTTGAGCAGCCCTCGACCTGGGCTCTGGCAGCCAGCCCAGACCGGCCACATGCTATGTGGGCCGAAGAAGCTAGGCCAGCGGCGCCAGTTCCCCAGACAAAGAGGAGATTCAGGGAGGAAGGCTAGAGACCGGGAGCTTGCAGCAGGGAGTCAGGGGCAGGCGTGCCCTGCATGTGTGTGTGCCAGCCAGTGCACGCCCGAACCATGCGTGAGATGCGGCCTGTGTCTGGCTGTGCCACTCCCTGTCTCTTCCTTGGTGACCTTGGGCATGGTATGAGCCCTCCTGGGCCCTGCCCCTTCCCAGGCTGGGCAGGGAAGGCCCAGGAGAGGGCTCCTGACTCCAAATGGGGCCTGGGGAGGGCAGGTGGATTGGAGAGTCTGGAGCCAGACGGGGGTGGGAGGGCAGCTTCGAGTGTGGGGGCATCCAGAGGAGGTGGCTGCCGCCCAGGTGAGCGTGGGGAGTGATGTGGTGGGGAGGAGGCTGAGCAGATTTCCCTAGAGTCTGAGGTACAAAAGGCCCCTCCTGCGGATTCCCCACCTCAGGTGGCCCCCAGGCACCAGTGGTGGAGGGCCATTCCTGAGGAGGGGCAGTCTACACCTCTTGGGAGAGGTCACTGTCACCAGACTGCCCAGCAGGTCCCCGTTGCAGCCTTGGACAAGGGTCAGGACAAACCCTGCCTGGGCCCACACAGGAGGTGGCAGCCTGTGACAAGGGTCAGGACGGACCCTGCCTGGGCCCACACAGGAGGCGGCAGCCCTGGCCTTTGCCCGGGTCTGTGCCCTTTTGGGAAGACACCACCCACCTGCATCCTGCACCACAGTCAGAGATCAGACCCCATAACAAGCTTGGTACAGCGCAGTGGGGCGGAGGAGCAGGAAGCAGAGCCCTGGGTCCAAGCAGGACCCTTCCTGCCTCTGCCTCCCAGGGGTCTCCAGGCAACCCGTGCCCACTGACCTGACTGCAGAGGCCATCCCGGGACTGCTCACCCAACGCAGGCAGCTCCCCGGGTGAGTGACGCCTCCCTCCGGCAATGTTGCCGGGAGCCACCCCTCTCGATGTGTCGGCCTAGCTGCCTCCTGGCCTGGGCGTTCCCCACCCTGCAGAGCCTGCTCGGACCAGCGCTCGCTGCCGGGAAACCGCTGGGCCCATGGGACCCCCCACCCGTGGCCGCCTCTCCCAGGACGGGTCCGGGCGGGCGCCCAGGACTCAGAGAGCGGCCTCCGAGCTCAAACGCCCAAGGCGGGGCGCCTGCCGGCCCCCTGGAGCCCAAGCCGCGCCCCCACCCCGGCCTCGGCGTGCGGCTCCCGCGGGAGTCCGGGTTTCCCCGCGCCCGCCACGCACCTGCCGCACCTGCCGCACCTGCCGCACCTGCCGCCGTGGCGTCCGCAGTGACCCGCTGCCCGCGCCGCCCGCATTTCAAGCCGCGCAGGCCCCGCCCCGTCGAGGGCGGCGTCCAGGTGGGTCCCGACGCGGGGAGGGGCAGGCGGGGGCCGGAAACCCCGCGCGGCCGGGCAGGAGCCGAGGCCCCGCCACCAGGACCCCCTCCTGTCCCCGCCCCCGGCAGGTAGTCACCGCCAAGGAACGCGCCGCGCCGCGGGGCGTCCTGCGCCCTTCAGAACAGCCTTTTTCTTTTTTTAAAGAAAGGCATTTGGAGGGAAGCGCGGCGGCTGCCTCCCCACAGGCCACTTGCTTGCCAGGCGGCTGGTGTCACTACCTCCAGCCCCGACGCCCCTCTTGCCTGCTCAGCCCCCTGGAACACGGTTCTCGTCCTCTCTCTGCTGGGTCCAGGGATTTTCAAGGGTCTCCTTGGCGGACCCCTCTTCCCCCATGAGGTTGTAAGACCTGGGGTCTCTGTGTCCTGTGTGGCAGCAGTGCCAGGCCTCACCCCCTCTATCCGGGCTCAGAGAATGCCCCCTGTCACCCTGGGAGTACCTGGCCCTCTCTCTGAAGCCCATTCTGGCACCCACCTTCCAAAGCTGGGGCCTGATGGAGATGCTGGGGAGGCTCACAGCCCCGGGGCTGGCCTGGGGACAGCCTCAGCCTTATGGGACTCTTCCATGGATCCTCGGTCGGGCCCTCTCCTTGGCAGCCCTGAGATCCCAGGTGGGCAGGGCCAGGGAGGGACAGGGCCCAAGACCCCTCCTCCTGTGTCCCCAAGTCCCCTCCTCCTCTGTCCCTGAGGCTCCTCCTCCTCTGTCCACTAGTCCTGGTGGTCCTGAGGGCTCAGGTGCTCCTCACCCCCCACAAGTGCCCCCTTCCCGCAAGCCCCAGCCCTCACCTCTACCTGGGTCATTCTTGACCAGAAACTCATCTAGAGCCACCTAGCCACCTACAATGCACACTATGAGGGCACTTGTAGATGCCCACACAGACGCAGGAGGGAGGGGTCAGGGCTTCAGGGATGAGGGTGTTCTGGACCGCTGCCCTGGCTCTGCCCTCACCCACCCATCAGGCCCACACTCACACCTGCTCACCCAGGCTGCCTGGACCCTGTCCACATCCACCACACTGGCCATGCGGCGTGGCTGTTGCTGGCGGCTGGGAGCCCTGATGGCAGCAGAGCTCTGGTGGGGCCCACATTCCCCCAAGGCACAGCCACACCAACTGCATCCATCCCCAGCCCAGCTCAGTGGATGCCGAGACACTGTGCAGTCTTGTTGGGAAGCATGGTGGGGCTGGCTGTGGCCTGTGGTTTGGAGCGCACCCGGAGCCACTTCTTCCCTCAGCTGAGCCATTGCAGGCCAGGTCCCTGCCAGGCCATAGAACCTGGGTGTATGCCAGCCCCTCGTTGCAAGAACGGGGCGTGAAGCTGGCCAAGCCGAGCCTGCTCAAGTGCCCAGGGATGGGCCTGCTGCTCCCCCATCCCGTGGAGGCAGGCGGCACGGGGCGGGCCCTGCTGGATGCACCCATTGGCATCTGTCCCCCGCTTCTCTCCCTCAGCTCTGACTTCCTGTGACTCCACATCCCCTGCCCCATGGAGTTCTCCAGTCCAGTGACCTCTGGGGACACCTCCAGGGAAAACCTGAGTGCCTCCCTTACTGTCCAGTTCCCTGGGCCACTCCCGGTCAGGGCTTCTGGGAGCTACCACCTGCTCAGGGGCTACAGGTCACTCCTCCAGCCCCCAGACCTGGGCCTACAGCACCTACACAGCAGGGAAGGGCGTCAGGGAGGATGTCAGGAGGTGAGTGAGATGGCCCCAATACCCAGTACTGCCCACAGCTCTACCCACCTCTACCTGGCACAAGCACCCAGCTTCCCCCTGCAGGTCACGGAGGCTCTCAGAGGGCGGAGCCCCAGGAGCACTGCCCCTGGGCTGGTCCGTGGAGGCACTGTGCTGGCTGGAGCCTCTGGCCAGGTCCCTCGGGTCCTGGCCTGGCTCAGCCCGAACAGGAGTGCCCACCACAGCTCCATAAAGCACCTGGGAGCAGGGAGTCCCCCTCTAGGGTTCCCTCCAGGGCACATGGCCGAGAGAGGAGATGGGGCAGACGCAGGGAGGACAGACGGCCCTGCGGGAGTGGGTGGGACAGAGCTGAGCAGCAGGCTGACCTCTCCACCGAGGGCCTGGACATGGCAGCCCGAAGCTCCAACTGCAGGCTGGGGTACGGTGGGGGAAGGGCTTCCTCTCAGGCCAGGTGCCCTCACAGCAAACACATGGGCTGCTTTCCCAGTGGCTCTCAGGGGACACCTGCCGCCAGAGGAGCCTGGTGACACACCGGCCTCCAGGGCGGGGGAAGGGCTGAGGTGGGAGTAGGAGGCCTGCTGCCACTGTCCCCCTGAGAACCCCTCACATCCTGAATTCTCTTTCTCTACACCCTCCTCGCTGTGCCTCGCACTGACCCCCGTCCCCCTTCAGCAAGGGTGATGGCCCTGGCTGCCCAGGCCTCGGAGGCCGGAGGCCGGCTGATGTGAGTACAGCCTCTGCCTGCCAGGGCCCCCGAGGGCTCAGTCAGGGCCAGGAGAGCAAGGGCCGGGGAGTTTCTCCCAACTGTGGCTTGAACTGCATCCTCAAATTCCTACATGGAAGGCCTGACTCCAGATCCCTTGGGAACGTGAGCTTACTAGGAAGCAGGGTTGCTGCAGAAGCGGCGAGCTGGGAGGCGGTCATGCTGGAGTGGGCATGCTTTCAGACGGGGCATTGGACGCCAACGCAGACTGCAGAGAGGACAGACGCTGTGAAGATGTGGGGGGAAGACACCCTGGAGCCTGGAGTCAGGCCTTGCCTCACAAGGAAAACGGCCCTGCCCGCCTTTCCAGATTAGACTTTGGCCTGGAGAGCTTAGGGTCCACACGTGACTGCTGTTAGAGCCACCCCGCTGGTGATGGTTGATTACAGAAGCCCCAGGAAATCCACAGTCCCCAAGCCAGGGAAATAAGCCAGGGAGAGCAAGGGCAGAGGGGGCTGCACGGTCCGGGTAGGAGGCAAACCCTGAGGCTGCCTCATGCAAGCCCGGCTTCTCCCATTTTATAGAAAGGTGGGGAGGACGAGGGGGAGGGAGGGAGGAGGCAGAGGGGAGAGGAAGGGGAGGAAGGCAGAGCCCACTTTGGGCCTTGAGCTTTCCTTAAGCACAGGACAGGAGGCTCCAACCTTGACCTCAGAGTTAAATGTTTTTCCTGTCTTGCTCCAGATGTGTGTGCTTTCCAGTCGCCGCATACATGGAAGTCATACATGGCAATGCCACCGTCTTAACTGGGAATTCTACTTGCTAGAAAAGGTAGAAGGCATGCCCAGGTACCTGGGCCTGCTCTGCCCCGCCCCAACACAGTTTAGAGGCTGGCAGTGCTGTTCTGAGGGGCGCTGGCCCTGGGCTGGCTAGACCCACCTTCCGGGAGCCAAGGCCACCTGTACCTCCAGCTCTGAGCCCACGGGAGAGCGGCACAGCCACGCAGGGGGACTCCAAGTTGTTGGAAGGGTGACAGCCAAGCCATGAAATCAGCACCAGAACTCCCCGCCCCACCCTGCCTGTCCCTGCCTCCCTTCACCCCTGCTGTGCCCTCTTTTCCCAAAAGAGTGGGTGTCCTCTGGCTAGGCCCCTCCCAGCAGCTCCAGAGGCCCCAGGTTGTCCAGCCTGCCCGTGGTCACCTCTCCTCTCCTCAGGGACTCCGGGGTAACCTCCTCTCTCCTTCAGTCCTCCCAGGCACCTGCAAGACTGGGGCCCAGCAGCCCTCTGGCCAAAGCCCCTCCTCCAGACCCCCAGGCCCCAGCAGGTTTGCCGGCCTGGCTCCTGTGTGGCCTTCAGCCCCGTGTCCGGCTGCTGAGGCTCTGACCAGGGTTCCCCCAGGATTCCTCCTCTGCCTAAAGCACAGCTGGGGAGAGACAGTGCCACCTGACTGCCAGCTTTGGGCCTGGGACCCTCCAGAGCCTGACCCAGCAGCCCAAGGGCCACCTGGTAGGAAGTGCTGTTCTGGGGCCACCACTGGGTGGGCAGCTGCCTCTGCCCCCTTCCCACACTGGCCAGCTGGGCCCTTAGCTGGGGGAAAGCTAGCGTGGTCCTGGGCAGTGTGGCCTGGGGATTGAAAGCCCTCGGGCACTCCTAGCCATCCCTGCTCCCCGGGGCTGTGAACTGCAGCCTCCCCAAAGGGCACAGGCAGGGTGGAAACCCTTCCTCTGGGGTTGGCCAGGTGGGTGCAAATACCTGCTCCTGGTTCGTGAGTCCTTGACATTCAGAGGCTGCTTCCGCAGTGCAAGCTGGGCCTCCAGGCCTGCTGGGGGTGACGGCTCAGCAGACCTCGGGGCATGCAGCTGCTCCCACTGAGCTCAGGCAGTGCTATCCCTGCTCAGCCTCACCTAGTCCTGGTGCCCCTGTGGCGGCTGCCCCACCAGCTGAGCTTCACCCTGTGTCGAACCAGGGGCAAGGGAAAGGGGTCAGGGGCCTGGGCAGGTACATGGGCATCGGGAGGGGGCCTTAGACTGGGGGCCTGGGACATTTCTCCTGGGGCAACATCACAGACATCTGAACCGGGATGGCACCCCAAGGAATGGCGGGGGAGGGGCTGTGGAGGGGCCTTTCTGAGAGCACTCAGGACTCCTTGGGGGGCCGACCAGCCAGGCTGAGGGCCCCCTTACCCATGAGCAGCTCCGCTAGCCTCCAGCCAGTCTCTAGGACCTTCAAATCCTTGGCCCATGCCACAGCCCCACCATGCACATGCTGCAGACAGGTGCTGGGGCACATGTGTGCTGGGGACATGTGCTGTGGAGCCCTGGGCCAGCCTACAGCCCTCCCTGGGCCTGAGTCTACCTGCAGGCACTGCATGGCCCCTCCTAGCCCTCAGGCTCCGGCTGCCCTGCCACGGCACAGCCAGGAGAGCGTGGTGGGCCACTTCAAAGCTTTGTGCTGCCAGGACAAGCTGCTCCAGGAGTCTCAACCTGGGGACCATGACCAGGCGGCCAGTGGTGCCCTCCCTGCGATGGTGCCCTCCCTACTCATGCCCGCTCACCTGGCCTCTGCCTCTGAGGGGCTCCTGTCTTCCTGCAGCCTCTACCCACCTGTGGTGCCCTCACCCAAAGCAGGCACAGGAGCAGCTGCTGGGGCATGGGGGTCAGCTGAGCACAGGGGGTTGGTGGCCTCTGTCCAGCCCTCCCACCACTGCCCTTCTCAGGGGTCAAGAGCCATATCTTCCACCAGCATCTGCCATCTGCCCACCCCCCAGGGAGGGTCGGCTGTGACCTGACGCCCAGCGGCATCATTAGGCATCAGTGGCTTCAGCTGAGATTCAGAGGAGGACATGGGGGTCCCAAAGGTGTCTCCACCCAGCCCTACACCTCGCTCTCCACACCTGTTGCTCCTGCAGCTGGGTGCTGGCTGCCACAGCATGAGGGACCAGAGAATCGTGCCAGGCCTGAGCTCCTCCATACCATCTGGCCAGCTTTGAAGGGCATCCAGGGACCCCGGGCACGCCTGCAGGAGGAATGACTTGGCCCCAGGGGCTGCCCTGACCCCCACCCCGGCTGCTGCCGCCTCTCCAGAGCGGGCTGCCCTCCTCCCTCGCCAGGCTCCTGCTTCACGGCCTCTGTTACTACAATCTCATCACCACCACCCTCTGTCACGTCAATGGCACGGGGGATCCACCAGGCCCAGGAGCTCCCCAGAACACCACCGGCGGCAGAGACTCCCTGGACTTGGGGGCTAGCCCCTGTGTGGCTCCTCTCAGCCCCAGGCAGCCCCGCCATGAGGCCGGGTTTCCCATGGTGAGCCCTGAGGGGCAAGGGGACCTGAAAGGACCTAGAAGGCTACCCTGTGCTCAAGGCTGGGGCCGGTATCGCGTCCTTAGACTTACTGTCTGTGGCCACCGCTACAGCAGGCCTGGGGGCAGCAGCGAGCCCAGAGCCCAGGGGTCAGCTCCACCTTTGCCAACGTCCCTGCCCCAGCCTTCCCTCCCGGCTGCAGCTTGGCCAGTCCAGCTGTCAGGTGCGGCCGGTGCCTCACTCTCCTCCCCACCCTGCCTCCTGCCAGCCATTTGCTTCCGGGGAAACCAGGGCCTGGCCCCAACCATGTGAGCAGGAGGGGCTGGGAGGGGGCTTTTCACCCTGCCCCTGAGTTCCCTGCCCCTCGGGGGAGGTGGATGGGCCAGGGTTGGAGGAGCTCGCTGCCCCCGAGGCCTGCCCATCCAGCCCACCCGGACTGAGCTCCCCTGCTGGGCAGTCGGCCAGAGGGAGGGATTGCTGGCGGTGGGTTCCAGGCCTGCCCTGGGAGGATCTGGGGGCTGGGGAAATGGGGACGCTGCTCACATTCCTGTGGGCCAGGGACTGAGGACCTGCAGGTGGGCTCTCCCACCTCCTCCTGTGCAGCTATGCAGACCCCAAGGACCCCTCTCTCCTCACCCACACCCTCATGTCTCTATTCCCCAGCTGCCCAACCCCCAGGGCCCTGACAGCCCCCACCCAAGACTTCCCACCACCCCAGACTGGCTGCTCTCGATTCCAGGAACCTCCACCCTGTGGCCACGCCTTTCCCACCCCCACCCAGGCCTGGAATGAACCTGCCCCTCCTCAGCCTGGAGCCCCCCCTCCCAGGCCTGACAATGGCGGGGGTGACTTCCCGGTGCAGGGGTGGGCACCCCGGTCCCTGCAGGTGCAGGCTGTGTCTGTGGTCAGCTGGTCAGCAGGCACCAGTGCAGGCGCTCCTCCCACCATTGAGTCCTTCCTCAACACTGGCCTCTACCGAGGACAGGATTGTGTATTGGGCGCCCAGGCCAAGGCCCCCCTGTGCCCGCCACTGTGCTGCCCCCGGGGAGAAAGGAAGGAGAGCAGGGACTCAGCCTCCAGGCAGCCTGGACAGAGACTGGGAGTCCCTGGGGCTGGAGGCCAGCGCCTGCCCAGCCTGTGGGGCCCAGGCCCACCCCTGCCCAGGCATGTCTTCTTCACAGGGTTTATGCTGCTGTTGCCTGCGGAACTTTCCATCAGAAAATGCTGGGTGGGGTGAGTAGGCAGGCCGGGCAGGCCGCACACGCTGTGGGTGGATGGGTGGTGGATGCCTCTCACGGGAGGGGCTGCTATGGCCCGCAGCCTTGGATGGCCCACACTGCCCACTGACACCCCCAGCCCCAGGCCCAGGGGTACCAAGCATGTGAGCCCCACAGGAGCTGTGGAGGGCATCCCAGAACAGCTGCCAGGGAGGCACCATTGCCTGGGCCAGGCAGGCCTGATGACCCCTCCCCTTCTCCCCTGGGGAGGCGGGACAGGTGCCCGAGGTCCTGACACCCTGGGTCGCCTCCTCAGCCAGGCAGGGCCCGTGGGGTCTCTGTTAGAGCCTCCATGGGGCTGGCCACAGGACTGAGGCCAGGGTAGCCTCCAGCCTCTCCTGCCTGGCCCCTGGGGCAGGGTCTGGGCTGAGCCCACAGGGCAGGACCCCTGAGGCACAGCGGCCACCCCGCCCCCCCCAGGGGCTCTGACAGACACTCTCTGAGTTTCGGGTACATCTAGCTCCTGGCAGTTCAGCTGGCCACAGGGTCCCTTTCCACAGGGAGGCTTCCTCATCACAGGAGGGCCCCGCCCTCCATGCCTGCCCCTGCACACAGAAGCAGCTGCCTTGCTGGGCCCATGGCTCTGTAGCTTGGGGCTCATCCTGGGTGCTGCCATGGGACCTTCACGAACACCACCTGTCTACCACAACCTCCCTTCTCCCTGTCCTCTCCTTGCCCATTCAAGCTGACATCCTCTCCCAATACCCCTCCTCCCCTGGCTTCACGCCCCTGGCCTGGGCTGGGGATGGAGGTCTGGCCCCACCTGCACTGCAGCTTTCTGCCCTCAGGGCATCGCAGCCCTAGCACCAGGTCAGATGCAGGCCCAGGAGGACCCTGTGTGCACGGCCTGAGGGCAGGCACGGAGGACCACTGCCAAAGATGCAGCCCAGACCAGCCCCAGCCCTGGCCCAGCCTCAGCCCTGGCCCAGCCTCAGCCCTGGCCCAGCCTCAGCCCTAGGGACCTCCTGGTGGACACTCTGTGTGTGCCTGACAGCAGCTGTGGACCACAGGCACACTGATGTGCTCATGGGGCCTGGTGCAGCGCTGGGGTCTGGGGGGTCTGCCGAGGCAGGAGGCACAGGGGCTGGAGGGGGCCGGGCGGAGGGTCTGGGGCTAGGACTCCTGCTTCCCCTCTGGCCCAGGACAAGGGGCCGAATGGGCACGGCAGGCAGGCACTGAGCTTCTTCTCCTCTCAGGGGAGCTTTGAGCCCCTGGGAGGAAGGGGCTGGCACGGGGAGGGGTCCCAGGGATAGCCAACTCCAGCAGAGGCCTGGGTTGATGGGGGTGGGGGTGTCAGTTGGGATAAGGAGTGGCTTTTCCAAGATCCAAAGAGTCACTAGGAAAAAAATCATGGCAAGAATAACTGTCTCCACACTGACCAGCTCGGTGTCTGTGACAGAAAAGCCCGGAGTTGGGGTACTCTGATCTGAGGGGCCTGCACCCCCATCCCAGCTGGGCAGAGCTCCTGGGCCCCTCCCAGAGCTGGAGAAGTGGCCACACGGCAGGTCCCAAGCCCTGAGGCCCCTCGGAGTGATGAGTGAAGCCCAGACTCCAGCCAATCCCCAGAAACCCAACTCGAACTGTCTTTTTGTTTTTTTTGAGAGGAAGTTTTGCTCCTGTTACCCAGGCTGGAGTGCAGTGGCACAATCTCGGCTCACTGCAACCTCTGCCTCCCGGGTTCAAGCAATTCTCCTGCCTCAGCCTCCCGAGTAGCTGGGACTACAGGTGCGTGCCACCAGGCCCAGCTAATTTTGTATCTTTCAGAGAAATGGGGTTTCTTTCTGTTGGTCAAGCTGGTCTTGAACTCCTGACCTCAGGTGATCCACCTGCCTTGGCCTCCCGAAGTGCTGGGAATACAGGGGTGAGCCACGGCACCCAGTTCAAACTGTCTTTAAAAACAGAAAATAGAAAGGCAGCTCAGCTGGTGGCACTGATCGGGTGGGGGTTGAGGTCACGTAGCATCAGTGTGCAGCTCCAGCCTGGGGAGCCCGGAGCGCCAGGATCTGCAGGGCCAGGCCAGCACGAAGCCGACCGGACAGAGGAAGCCCATGAGCCTCTCTCCCGAAATTCTAGAAAAAGCACATCATCGACTGGCCTGCTCTCCTGAGCTGAACTGCGCCCCCCAAAAAGACATGCCGAAGTCCTCATCCTAGGACCTGCGAACGTGACCTTACTTGGAAATAGAGCATTTGCCGACGTAATCGAGTGACGATGAGGTCACCAGGGTGGGTCCCACTCCTAATGGAGTGGTGTCCTTACAAGAAAACGCCGCCCTGTGAGGACTCGAGAGGTGACGGAGGCAGAGGCTGAAGCACTGTCGCCGCAGGCCCAGGACGGCCACCGTTTGGCAGCAAACAGCCAGAGCTGATGAAGTAGGGAGAGGTCAGCAGAGTCGCAGAGGGGCACGCCCTGCCGACACCCTCACCGCAGGCTCTGGCCTCCAGCATGTCGAGGCAGTGCATCTCTGCCGTTTGACCCCCCACTTTGTGGTCCTTACTTGAGGCAGCTGCAGGAGACAGGTCCACCTGAGCCATCTTGGGGCCTGGAGCAGGGGGTGGGGTTGGCCCAGCTGAGCCACGGACTGAGGGTGCAGAAGGAGTGGTTCCCCAGAAATACCACTGCCGGGATCCGGGGCAGCGTGTGCTGGGAGATTTATCAGGGCAGGGCCTGGGAGAGGGTGAGCGCGTCTCAGCAGACGCTGGGGAGGGAGAGGCGGAGGGCAGGGCCTGGATGTGTTCCCACCCCTGCATGCCGAAGCAGCCACCGCCTGAGACAAGCCCCCAGGAGAGGGAACCCGCTGGCTGAGCCGAAGAGTCGGAGGCTTGGTTGCACAAATGAAAATGGACCTCAGCTGTGAAGACAGCACAGTTCACTTCTTGCCCACCTGTGTCTGCTCCAAGGTGGCGCCAGGTGTGTGACTGCAGTTACAGAATCTAAGAGGCCTTGTGTGGCTTCAGAGGGCCGAGGGCAACGCTGGAGGACACCCTGAGTTCCTGGCAGTTATGTTTGGCTGAGCCGCGTCTGAGTAAATGCGCCTGTGCGGCTCGGACACACGGAGGGCCGGAGCCCCTGCACATCCACTCCTCGGTGGCGCCATGAGTCTGCACGTCTGAGCCGCCTCTCGTCTCGGCTGTTGCTGGCATGCTGGCCTCAGCCTCCACGCGGCTTTCGTTGGCTATTCTTTGTGCCATTTTCTTTCCAGTTCCATGCCCATCTCTGGAGTGGGAGGTGTCTAAACAGGCATCCAGAGCATCACCGGGTCCCAGTGCTACGACCCCTACCACGGTGGGCCACCACAGTGCTCCACGGCCTGCCACGACCCCTACCACGGTGGGCCACCACGGTGCTCCACGGCCTGCCACGACCCCTACCACGGTGGGCCACCACGGTGCTCCATGGCCTGCCACGACCCCTACCACGGTGGGCCACCATGGTGCTCCATGGCCTGCCAGGTGATGGGCGCCCTTGGGCTGCAGGGTGACAGAGGGTGTGAGGGTGCCACTGCCCCATGACACAGCCTGAGACAAAGCCCAAGGAGTGGGATCCCACTGTCATCCATCCCAGGAAACCACAAACTGCTTCTATTCCTCTTTCTTGGCACGGAAGGGAAGGAACGCCTACCAGGCTCAGGAGATGTGCCTGGCAGGATGCCACATAACACAGCTGAAACCCAGGGGCCGCTTTTGGCTAAGGCAGCGCAGGCAGCGCAACAAGCCCATTCGAGGGCTCTGTGTTTGCCGTGGTAATCTGCATGGCAGCGCCAGAGCTGCGGCCCTCAGGTGGTAGAAATGCCCTGCGGAGTCATGCTCAAGGGGCAGCCGGTGACCAAGGGCTGTGGAGCTGGGCACTGCGCTCCGGGGCTCCGAACCCATAAGCAGGGCATCCTCGGCATCTCCTCCCCAATAAGTAGAACGCATGGGCCTGGGGGTAAGGCGTGGAAATGGGAGGGGCCCCATTTGCCATCCCTGCTGCTGCCCTCTTGAAGACCCTGCATCCCCTCCTGCAACCAGATGCCCTTAAGGACTGGGAGTCCAGTCTCAGCAGAGGACACGGAGACCACTGCCACGCCAGGGCAGCTGCTCCATTTTCAGGTGAATCTGAGCATAGGTCCAGGGTTGCATGAGGGGTGGGCTTGGGGGTGCTGAGCGAGGAAGGACAGACAAAGCGCCAGCACTGATGGTGTCGCTCAGGACCTGGGGGCTGCAGCCAGAGCACTCCCACCAGCAGCCAGGAGCGGCTCCAGCAAGGGCCGGGCTGCAGCTGGGGCTGGCCCAGACTCCGCCGTGTCCCAGGAGGAGCGAGTGGATGATGGGCTCCAGGAGTCCAGGATGGGCTCCACCGTAGAGTCCATTTCCAGGCCTGGAACCTCCTGTGGGAAGGGGGCCGGCAGCCTCCAGGAAGGCCCTGCCTCCCACAGCCCCGGTGGGCCCCTCACAGCTGCGTCTACTCCAGCACCCGGCGCACCTGTGCAGTCCTCCTGCGTCTCTGACTGCCGCCTAAGCACAGCCTCTGGCCACGTCCTTTCTTCAGGGGCTGGATGCTGGTTTCAAACGCTGTGCGAGGCTCATGAGCGTGGGCCCTGAACCAGTTGGGAAAGACCTAGCCTCCCTCGACTTGCGCGTGGTCTATGCCTAATCCTGGCCGCTTCTGGCCTGTCCTTGGCTCCTAGGCCAAGCAGGCGAGGCCCCAGGACCGCCGTCCACTGCAGTCGCACCCCGCAACAGCTCACCAGCCCGGCACAGTCCCATGGCCCCACTACCTCCGAAAGCTCCCTCATCTCTGGCAGCGGGGGCCATGTTGGGGCTGTGATCTCTGCTGCAGCCAGAGAGCTGTGGTGGGCGGTGTCTCCCATGTCCCCTGTGTTCAGACGGGCTGTGCCGCCGGGCCCCTCCTGACGTCCTGGCACCCACCTTTCACTCCTTCCCCGTTGTCACCCCCAGAAGCTCTCGAGTCCACACTGCACTCCTCGCAGCCCCTGAGGCAGGCTCTGCCCACCCCCAGCTGAGGAGCCAGCTGGGCCCCCAGGATGCCCGGGTTCCACTGCCCTGAACTACTTCCCTCCCTCCACATCACACCAGCCAGGGAGCGGCCAGCAGATGTTAGCAAACCTCCTGCCCAAGAGGCCACACCTACTGGCCCTTCCTCAAATCAGCACTGGAGAAACTCCCCGATCAAGAAGGGGCATAGACTCCAGAAACCACCCAGTGAGGCCCCCACAGGAGGAGGTGTGGGTGCGGGGAGGTGTGGGCAGGTGGGCTCTGCACTTGCTGCTCCCTGGCCTGACCTGCCGAGGTCACCTGTCCCTTCACCTCCTGCCAAGGTCACCCATCCCCTCACCTCCTGCCGAGGTCACCCATCCGTTCACCACCTGCCGAGGTCACCCGTCCCTTCACCTCCTGCCAAGGTCACCCGTCCCTTCACCTCCTGCCGAGGTCACCCGTCCCTTTACCACCTGCCGAGGTCACCCGTCCCCTCATTTCCTGCCGAGGTCACCCGTCCCCTCACCTCCTGCCGAGGTCACCCGTCCCCTCACCTCCTGCCGAGGTCACCCGTCCGTTCACCACCTGCCGAGGTCACCCGTCCCTTCACCTCCTGCCGAGGTCACCCGTCCCTTCACCTCCTGCCGAGGTCACCCGTCCCTTCACCACCTGCCGAGGTCACCCGTCCCCTCATTTCCTGCCGAGGTCACCCGTCCCCTCACCTCCTGCCGAGGTCACCCGTCCCCTCACCTCCTGCCGAGGTCACCTGTCTCCTCACCTCCTGCCGAGATCACCTGTCCCCTCACCTCCTGCTGAGGAGAATTTGTTTAGGAAAAGAACTGAGCCTGTTGTGGGGGGACACGGGCCAGGCGCACAGCACGGGGGTCAGGCTAGGGCCTGGGTGATGGCTGAGAAGGAAGAGGGTACCACAAATATACAAGAAAATGCCAATGCTCTGGAGGGTGCAGGTGTGAGGAGGCCCAGGAGCTGTGGACTCAGGTCCCCAGAGTTGGGGTGATGGGGAGGATCTCGCACGGGGGTCAGGGGTCAGGGAGGCAACAGGGAAACCCTGAAAACCCTGCCCAAGTGTCAGAGGGAGGAGGAAAATTGTAAAAAGGTTGGGCTAGAAACAAAAACTCCCAAAAGGGTGGTCATGAGCACGTCAGGGGTCTAAGCCGAAGCCCCGGCTACGCGAGGATGACTGTCTCGTTCTGAAGGACGGAAGGAAAGAACTGCGGGCCTCAGACCTCCCTCCCCGACATTAGATCTCCATCCCCT
>CM052663.1:89070227-89094729 GCA_028533165.1 Leontopithecus rosalia
CCCACCTCAGACCTCCCTCCCACCTCAGACCTCCCTCCCACCTCAGACCTTCGTCCTGGCCTTAGACCTCCCTCCCTGATCTTAGGCCTTTTTCCCTGGCCATCCAGCCGTCTCTTAAACGTGAGCCCATCGTGAGAACAGCAGCCTCAGGCCTCCAGGCCCTCCTGTGGTACGAACATGAGGAGGGGTCAGGAAGAAGAAAATGAGAAAATAAACAGACGGGTGCATGGGGGCCACAGCCACGAGAGTGAGGAGGGGAGAGGAGAAAGTGCAGCCCCCCAACACTGCTGCGGGCTGAGGGCCGGCGACAGGGGCCTGGGGAGCAGGCAGCTTGGATCAGCTGACAAGAGCAGGACAAGCTTGTCGGAGCCCCAAGCAGCCAAGGTCAGAGCGGACGTGCAGGCCTCGCTCAGCAGGTGCGTCCAGTGCCAGAGACAAACGAAAGCACAGTGTGTGGAGGCTGCAGGATAAGACGAGGTGCCGGACGCAGCCACTCGCTGCGGGGAGAGCCTCGGACTCCCTGGAAAAGGAGCAAACAGCACCCGGCAACCGCGGGGCTCCAAGCGGCCGTCTTGGACGCCTGCCTACCGCAGGGACAGCAGGCCCCAGCTTGCAGAGCAGACATCATGGATGCCAGGGCCCAGAGACACAAATGCAGAGGCGCCCGCGGCTCACCCATCTTTTTCATTTTTGACCCGGTGGGACACTTCCGCTCCTTTATCAGGCCACAGATATTTCCACATTTGGAAATAACCCAAATGATCAATATCACATAGAAGGTCCTCAGACCAAAACGCATTACATAGTCTCTAACAACAAGAATCCCACGAGGTGACAACCGTGCCAGTGTATCACTTCTTTCTTTTTGGGGGGGACAGAGACTCACTCTGTCACCAGGCTGGAGTGCACTGGTGCAATCTCGGCTCACTGCAACCTCCGCCTTCCAGGTCCAAGGGCTTCTCCCGCCTCAGCCTCCCGAGCGTCTGGGACTACAGGTGCCTGCCACCACGCCCGCTTCATTTTTGTATTTTTAGTAGAGACACTACTCTGCCTGCCTCAGCCCCTCAAAGTGCTGGGATTACAGGCATGAGCCACTGTGCCAGGCCCTTTTTTTTTTGAAGAGGCAGGGTGTCACTCTGTCACCCAGGCTGGAGTGTGATGCTGATCACAGCTCACTGCAGTCTCAGCCTCCCGGGCTCAAGCAATTCTCCTGCCTCAGCTGCCCAAGTAGCTGAGACTACAGGAACACGCTGCCACACACAGCTAATTTTTGTATTTTTCTTTTTTTGGTTTTTTTGGTTTTTTTTTTTGAGACGGAGTTTCGCTCTTGTTACCCAGGCTGGAGTGCAATGGCGCGATCTCGGCTCACCGCAACCTCCGCCTCCTGGGTTCAGGCAATTCTCCTGCCTCAGCCTCCCGAGTAGCTGGGATTACAGGCACGCGCCACCATGCCCAACTAATTTTTGTATTTTTAGTAGAGACGGGGTTTCACCATGTTGACCAGGATGGTCTCGATCTCTTGACCTTGTGATCCACCCACCTCGGCCTCCCAAAGTGCTGGGATTATAGGCGTGAGCCACCGCGCCCAGCTAATTTTTGTATTTTTCTGTGGAGTCAGAGTCTCACCCTGCTGCCCAGGCTGGTCTCAGACATCTGGCCTCAGGTGATCCTCCCGCCCTTTGACACTCTGAAGGTAAACACCGGCTTCTCTCCAGCTATGAAAGTCTTACATGGCATCTTCTTCCAAGAGAAAGTTGTTTTGTCTACATTGAAAATGTGTTGTTGGCTGGTCATGGTGGCTCACTCCTGTAATCCCAGCACTTTGGGAGGCTGAGGCCGGCAGATCACCTAAGGTCAGGAGTTCGAGACCAGCCTGGCCAATAAGGTGAAACCCCGTCTGTACTAAAAATACCAAAATGAGCTGGACATGTTGCTTTGCACCTGTAGTCCCAGACACCAGGGAGGCTGAGGCAGGAGAATCGCTTGGACCTGGGAGGTGGAGGTGGCGGTAAGCCAAGATCACGCCATTGCACTCCAGCCTGGGCAATAAGCGAAACTCCGTCTCAAAAAGAAAAAAGAAAAGAAAAAGAAAGTCTGTTGCTCAGGATAGCCATTTTCAGCAATGTTATTAGCTTTGCTGAACCAGGGATACTGTAACCCTATCCTAGGATTCAAGGTGGAGGAACCGTCCCCTAAATGTGGGATGGCGGAGACAGTCCAGGTCTCTGCAGGAGAAGCAGAGAGAAAGGCAGGCAGGCACCATTGGTTTCCAGGCCACTGCCCCACATCTCTGGGCAGTCTAGAGACAGCACTCTCTCCTGCCCTTCAGCAGCTGGTGGTATCAATAGATCAGAGGCACTTGGAATTCCTAGGAATCCTGAGTCAGAATCTCCCATCTCCGAGGAGATGGGAGCCCGCTGGCCCTGAGTCCCTCTCTGGGGTCCACATTCCTGTCCCAGATCCTAGAACTCATGCTCAGGATTGCAGAGGGCAGGGCTGGCATGGGGCAACCCCGGGGCAGTGAGCGCTGGGACTCCAGGTGGGGTCTGGGCTCCGTGATTGGCACAGCTTGCCTCCTGTTTCACAGACCCACAGACACCTTGTGAACTTTAGTGGGGGTCTTACAAAGGTAAGGGCCCTTATTATTTGATGATATTAAGGCCCAGTAATGATGCTGTGATTATGATTTTGTGAAAGCTCCCTTGTCTCTGATAGACATACAAGGAGACGGATGGAATGTGGAGACAGAAGGCTGGCCATGGGCTCCTCATTGTTGAGGCTGCTGAAGATGCCTGGGGGCTCTTTATCCTGCTCACTTGTGCTTGTGTTCAAATTTTCCACTATAAAAACTTTAAAGAAATAATAGAAGGTACTCGGGAGGCTGAGGCAGGAGAACTGCCTGAACCCAGGAGGCGCAGGTTGCGGTGAGCCGAGATCGCGCCATTGCACTCCAGCCTGGGTAACAAGAGCGAAACTCCGTCTCAAAAAAATAAAAAAGAAAAAAGAAATAACAGAAGGAATTGTCTTCTTCCCCATCTGATCCCGGCGGCTCTGCAGGCCGGGGCCAGGTACAGAAGAAAGGTTTGACAGCAGCTTCGCCTTGGCTGCTCCAGGCTCTTGTCCGGAGTCATGAGCGCCGCAGTCCCTGTGGTTTCCTTCCCTAGAGCCGTTTTGTTACTTAAAAGTATGTGCAGAGATTTCACCGTGGGTGTAGGCCTTACTCTTGGCTTGATCCTTGATTTAAGGCTGAGCTGCGTTAGGCTCTGTCACTCAAAGCATTTCTGCCTGGGGTTGACGTGTTGTCTCTTCCAGCTTTGTAAGTCCTTCATAGTAAGACTGGCGCCCTTCCCTTTCATTCCTGCTCTTAACGCAGCCTGTTCTTGCCTAAGCATCTCTCTCCCTCTCAACATACACTTCATGCATTAAAATAATCTCTGGCATTCACCCCTTTAAAGTGTATAATTCGCAGTAGTTTTGGGTACAATTAGGTTATGCAACCATTACCTCTATGTAATTCCAGAGCATTTCCATCACCCCCAAAACAAACCCCACACCTTTTAACAGGAACTCTCCACCCGCTGGAAACCTAATCTGCTTTCTGTCCCTGGGGATTGGCCGCCTCCGGCTGTTTCATATGAAGGGAATCAGACTATATACAGACTTTCACGTCTGGCGTCTCTCATCTGGCGATATGCGTTCAGTGCTCATCCAAGCGCTGATGTGTGTCAGTATTTCGTTCCTGTTCATGGCTACATAATATTCCATTGCAGGAAAATCCACATTCTCTTTATCCACTCACTGTTGATGGACATTTGAGTTTTCACTTTTTAGCTATGATGAATAGTTCTCCCATAAACATTAATGTATAAGTTTCTGCATAGACATGTTTTCCATTCTTTTGGGTATATACCTAGGAATGGAACTGCTGGGTCATATTGTAATTCGGGTTTAACTTTTTGAGGAACTGTCATTGGTTTCCAAAGTGGCTGCACCATTTTACATCCCCTCCAGCAATGTGAGAATTTTAATTTCTCCAGCTGTTCATCAACCAACAGTTTGTTATTGTCCATTTTTAAAAATCAATTATGAGGCCAAGCTCGGTGGCGCACGGTGTTGGGGGGTAATGTCAACACTTTGGGAGGCCGAGGCAGGCAGATCATTTGACGTCAGGAGTTTGAGACCAGTTTGGCCAACATGGTGAAATCCTGCCTCTACTAAAAATACAAAAAAAAAAAAAAATGCTGGGAATCATGGTACACACCTGTAATCCCAGCTACTCAGGATGCTGAGGCAAGAGACACTCTTGAACCCGGGAGGCAGAGGTTGCAGTGAGCCAAGATTGCACCTTTGCACTCCAGCCTGTGAAACAAAGCAAGACTCTGTCTCAACATAAACAAATAAATAATAAATAAATAAAAATAAATAAATCAGGCTGGGTGTGGTGGCTCAAGCCTGTAATTCCAGCACTTTGAGGGGGGGCCAAGGCAGGTGGATCATGAGGTCAAGAGATCGAGACCATCCTGGTCAACATGGTGAAACCCCGTCTCTACTAAAAATACAAAAAATTAGCTGGGCATGGTGGCGCGTGCCTGTAATCCCAGCTACTCGGGAGGCTGAGGCAGGAGAATTGCCTGAACCCAGGAGGCGGAGGTCGCAGTGAGCCGAGATCGCGCCATTGCACTCCAGCCTGGGTAACAAGAGTGAAACTCCGTCTCAAAATAATAAATAAATAAATCGCGGCCATTCTAGTGGGTATAAAGTAGTATCTCAGAGTGGTTTGATTTGCATTTCTCTAATGACTGACACCAAGTATCTTTTTGTGTGCCTATCTGCCATTTGTAAATCTTCAGAAAAATGCCTCACGTTTGTTTCCTCCTTTTACCAATTTAATAGGATGTATTACATTGCTTACACTTCACATATTGGACCAATTCTGCGTTCTTTTTTCTCTTGGTAAGTCTGGCTAAAGAGTTTTCAATTTTACCTTTTTTTCGTTGTTTTCTTTTTGAACATAAACTCAAGATTTTATTGTCTTCATAATAAAGGAAAAGGTGGTGATTAGAACTGGATCCCTGGCCCTTTCTCTTCCTGTCTCCTCCCAGCTCAAAAAGCTTGTGTCATTTCGTGGCTGGCCTTCTTTTAGACCTTCAGTCGGGCTCAGTGCACTGGAGCCTTGCACAGTCTTCATTTTAGTTCCAGCCTTTTTCTGGAAAATAGGCTTAGTCTGCCCACCACAGCCACTCTGCTTCCCGTCATAGCACCGCCCCTTGGATACAGAGAATCCTTGCCCTTCTTTCCTTTTCTTTTTTTTTTTGAGACGGAGTTTCGCTCTTGTTACCCAGGCTGGAGTGCAATGACGCAGTCTCGGCTCACCGCAACCTCCGCCTCCTGAGTTCAGGCAATTCTCCTGCCTCAGCCTCCCGAGTAGCTGGGATTACAGGCACACGTCACCACGCCCAGCTAATTTTTGTATTTTTAGTAGAGACGGGGTTTCACCATGTTGACCAGGATGGTCTCGATCTCTGGACCTCGTGATCCACCCGCCTCGGCCTCCCAAAGTGCTGGGATTACAGGCTTGAGCCACCGCACCCGGCCATCCTTGTCCTTCTTACACTGTCTTACTTTGTGGGGTCAATACTTGCCACGCTTCTTACAGAGAGTCCGGGATGTTTTAGGAGCATTCACCATGATTGTATGAGCGCTATCACCATGGAAGCCAATTTTATCATTTCATAGAATCAACTTTTAATGTCATTGGTTTTTCTCTACTGTTTTTCTGTTCTCTATTTCATTTATGTCCGCTCTAACTTATTATTTCTTTTTCTTTTCTTTTCTTTTGAGATGAGTTTAGCTCTGTCGCCTAGGCTGGAGTGCAGTGGTGCAATCTCACCTCACTGCAACTTCCACTTCCTGGGTTCAAGCGATTCTTTTGCCTCAGCCTCCCTAGTGCCTGGGATTACAGGCACGCGCCACCGTGCCCAGCCAATTTTTTGTATTTTTAGTAGAGACGGGGTTTCACTGTGTTGGCAAGGCTGGTCTTGAACTCCTGACCTCGTGATCACCAGCCTCAGCCTCCCAAAGTGCAGGGATTACAGGCGTGAGTCACCGAGCGGGTCGCTGTAACTTGTTATTTCTTGTTGCTTGCTTTAGACTTAATTTGGTCTTCCTTTCTAGTTCCTTACGAAGAGAAGTTAGGTTATTGACTTAAAATGCTGTTCCTTCTCCTTCTCCTTCTCCTTCTCCTTCTCCTTCTCCTTCTCCTTCTCCTTCTCCTTCTCCTTCTCCTTCCTTCTCCTTCTCCTTCTCCTTCCTTCTCCTTCTCCTTCCTTCCTTCCTTCCTTCCTTTTCTTTCTTCTTGAGACAGGGTGTCCTCGGTCACCCAGGCTGGAGTGCAGTGGCACAGTCATAGCTGACTGTAGCCTCAAACTCCTGGGCTCAAGTGATCCTCCCACTTGGCCTCCTGAGGAGCAGGGATTACAGGCATGTGCCACTATGCCTGGCTAATTTTAGTAGAGACGGGGTTTCACCATGTTGACCAGGCTGGTCTCGAACTCCTGGCTTCAAGTTATCTGCCTGCCTCAGCCTCCCAAAGTGCTGGGATTACAGGCGTGAGCCACGGCGCTTGGCCCCAATCCAGTGAAATTCACTGAGACTTGTTTTGTGGTCTAACACGTGACATATTACAGCATGTCCCGTGTGCGTTTGAGAAAAGTGTGTATTCTTTTAGTGTTGGGTGGAATGCTCTGAGGATGCCTGCATACTCTGAGAGTGTTGCTCGAGTCCTCCTGTCCCTTGCTGATGTTTGTCTAGTTGTTCGGTTCAGTATTGAAAGTGGAGTATTGAAGTCTTCAGCTGTTATTGTTGAATTGTCTGTTTCTCTTTTTAATTCTGTGTTTGCTCCAGATATTTTGAGGCTCTGTTGTTTGGCATGTTTGTTTATAAATATATCTTTTTTATGGATTGACCCTTTTATTATTATTATTATTTTTGAGACGGAGTTTCGCTCTTGTTACCCAGGCTGGAGTGCAATGGCGCGATCTCGGCTCACCGCAACCTCCGCCTCCTGGGTTCAGGCAATTCTCCTGCCTCAGCCTCCCGAGTAGCTGGGATTACAGGCATGCGCCACCATGCCCAGCTGATTGTTGTATTTTTAGTAGAGACGGGGTTTCACCATGTTGACCAGGATGGTCTCGATCTGTTGACCTCGTGATCCACCCGCCTCGGCCTCCCAAAGTGCTGGGATTACAGGCGTGAGCCACTGCGCCCGGCCTTGTCTTGAACTTCTAAGCTCCAGTGATCTGCCTGCCTCAGCCTCCCAAAGTGCTGGGATTACAGGCGTGAGCCACCGCGCCCGGCCGACCCTTTTATTATTATAAAATGTCCTTCCTTTTCTTTATTAACAACTTTTATCTTAAAGTCTATTTTGTCTGAGCTTGGCGCCCACTCTATTTCTCTCCTTTTTTCTTTTTCTTTTTCTTTAAACAGTTGTTTTTTAGGGGTTGCTTTGGGGATTACTATTGACAAATAACTTGATACAATCTAATTTGAATTGTTGCAAACTATGCTTAAATAGTATCCGAAAATGTTGTTCCCAGTCTCTTGGTTTCACCTCCTTGTGCTATTCTTGTCACATGGCATCTTTGTACACTGGCTGTCATCAACATGGGTGTGTGAGTATTACTTTATGCAGTTACCTTTAAGTCAGGAAAAAGGAAGATACAAGCAAAACTTAGGTTTATGCTGGTGCTCTGGGTTTCTTTATCTGCATTCGAAGTGGATTTTTGTTTTTTGAGACGGAGTCTTGCTGTGGCCCATTTCGGAATGCAGTGGTGCCATCTCAGCTCACTACAACCTCCTGAGCTCAAGAGATTCTCCTGCCTCAGCCTCCCAAATAGCTGGGACTACAGGCATGCACCACCTGCCTGGTTAATTTTTGTATTTTTGGTACAGATGGAGTTTCACCCTGTCAGCCAGGCTGGTCTCAAACTGCTGACCTCAGGTGATCTGCCCGCCTTGACCTCCCACAGTGCTGGGATTACAGGCGTGAGCCACTGCTCCCAGCCACCTTTTTATAATTTCGATCTCTTAATGCATATCCTCTATCTGGTGAGAGATTTCTCTCATACTTTAGCTCTTTAATTTAATTTCCCGTCCCCTCGAGCTTTGCCCAAGCTCCTCTGCTCCCAGCGGCCAGAACGGAGGGGTAGAGAAGTCCTCGGCGGCCCGGGGGTTGCGCAGCTGTGCCCATCTTGGGCCGCTCAAGGCACAAGTGAAAAAAAAAGAAAAAAAATATTGTTTCCTTAGCTCTTTGAACAGAGCTATTCAATAGTAGTTAATTTTAAGTCTTCATGTAGTAAGTGCAATACCTGGGCTTCCTCAGTGGCTATTTCTGTTGATTTGCTTTTCTTCAGTGTATGAACATACTTTCCTGTTTCTTTGTATGTTTAATGACTTTTTGTTGAAAAGTAGACATTTAAAACAATATAGAGGCTGGGCACGGTGGCTCACGCCTGTAATGCCAGCACTTTGGTAGGGCGAGGCAGGCAGATCACTTGAGGTCAGGATGGCCAACATGGCGAAACCCTATCTCTACTAAAAATACAAAAAGTAGCCGCATGTGGTGGCACACGCCTGTAATCCCAGCTACTTGGGAGGCTGAGGCAGGAGAATTGCTTGAACCTGGGAGGGGGAGGTTGAAGTGAGCTGAGATTGCACCATTGCACTCCAGCCTGGGTGACAGAGTGAAACTCTGTCTCAAAAAACACACACACACACATAATATATAAATATAAAAAATATACATATATTTACATGTAAATATAATAAGGTATAGGTCTGGATGCAGTGGCTCACAACTGTAGTCCCAGCACTTTGGGAGGTCAACGCAGGAAGATTGCTTGAGCCCAGAAGTTCAAGACAAGCTTGGGCAACATAGCAAGACCCCATCTCTACAAAAAAATTAGCCAGGCCTGGTGTGGTGCACCCTTGTGCACACCAGCTACTCGGGAGGCTGGGATGGGTGGATGACCTGAGCCTGGGGCCGTCAAGGCGGCAGTGAGCCAAGATCTTGCCACTGCCCTCCAGCCTGAGCAACAGAGCAAGACTCTGCCTCAAAAAAACTAATAGTAAAAGTAATAAACAACATAATGCGACAACTTTAGAAATTAGAGTCTGTCCTCCCCTCAGGGCTTGTTGCTGCTGCTGGCAGTAGTCAAACACAGCTTCGCTCGTCAATGCCCGGCAAGTGTGGCTGGCCACAGCCACCCACACATTTGACTAGCTCTATTTCCACCCCTTCTCTTGGGCACAAGTTCATTGATACGTGATCTGCTTCCCTGTTACCCTGGAGACAGCTTTGCCAAGTGTTTTTCATAGCATTGGTCTCTGTCCTGCTGATAAGTGCTTTGCTGTCAGGCCACTCGGGAGAGTCCTATAGGGTTTGCTGTAGCAAAGTCCACAGTCCATACACTGGGACAGGCTTGCTTCTGCCACTCACAAGCAAGCCCAGCTTTCTGGCTTAAAGCCACAGCTTGTTCTCACTCGCGTTGCCTGGCAGAAGATGGTTGAGGTTCCCTCTTCCATCTTTGCTTCAGGACCCAGGCTGAACATTGTGGGTCTTCCTAGATGAGAGACAGAGGCTCTGGAGGTCTGAAGGTGCCACGTGAATACCGCCTCTCATTCCTCATTGGCCAATACTGGTCACATGGCACCTAGTCATGACCCCCTCCATGATCCCCCAATGGCCCCCCACATGGCCCCTCATGGTGGGACCAGGCAGTCCGGCCCCTCCCACACACCTGAAGATGAAGCAGAGTCAGGAGCACTGACAGCGACCACTGCTCCCCTGATTCCGAATCGTCACCTTCATTCCGTCTGCCATAATTTTATTTATTGAGTCAGATAATTTATCCTCTAAATAACAAATAGTAATATTTAGTACAGATGATTGTTTTCCACTTACATGATTTGGCAGCATGTTATTAGATTTTGCTCTGATTTCTGCCAAATGAATGATACTTGCTTATCACATAGGTGTGGTCATTTGAACGGTCTTCTGAATCCTAGATCCTGCCTCACTGGAAGCTGAGCCTGGTACGGGCATAGCCCACAGGACACCTATAAGAGTCACGTTCGTGCCACTGATCACCTCTGGGCTTTTAGTGCCGAAACTTCCAAGACCTTTTGCATCTCTTACTATACTTTCTAGCAATATTTATAGAGGAACATTTTGTATTTATATCCCCAAAAGTCAATTTTGGGGATATATCCCCAAAAGGCTTTTAACAAAAGTGTATGGGGAAAGTCTTGAGACACGTTGCAGAAACAATGAGTAAATGGTTGTAATAACACGAGGGCGTTTTGCAAAGTTTGAGGATAAACGAAGAGGTGGGGCTGGGGCGAAGGGGACCTTCGTCCTCCTCGGCCAGGTGGGGCTGGGGCGAAGGGGACCTGCGTCCTCCTCGGCCAGGTGGGGCTGGGGCGAAGGGGACCTGTGAACTCCTCGGCCAGGTGGGGCTGGGATGCAGGGGGACTTGTGCCCTCCATGATTGACCCTGTGTTCAGGAAGCCATGTGCATCAAATGTTACATTCAGTTTCATTTTTTTTGAGATGAAGTCTTACTCTGTTGCTCAGCCTGGAGTGCAGGGGCATGATCTCTGCTCACAGCAATCTTTGCCTCCTGGGTTCGATCAATTCTCCTGCCTCAGCCTCCTGAGTAACTGGAATTATAGGTGCATGCCACCACACCCAGCTAATTTTTTTTTAATTTTTAGTAGATACGGGTTTTCACCATGTTGGCCAGGATGGTCTCTATCTCCTGACCTCGTGACCTGCCCGCCTCAGCCTCCCAAAGTGCTGGGATTACAGGCATGAGCCATCATGCCCAGCCTCATTTTTTTTTCAAATTTTTAATTTTTTTGAGACAGAATCTCCCTCTGTTGCCCAGGCTGGAATACAGTGGTATGATCACAGCTCACTGCCATGGGTCTGGGAGCCTCGGCCTCTGGAGCTCAAGCAATCCTCCCATCTCAGCCTCCCGAGTAGCTGGGACCATCGTGGTGGGCCACCATGCCTGGCTACTTCTTGTATTTTTTTAAATAGAGATGGGGGTCTCACCGTGTTGCCCAGGCTAGTCTTGAACTCCTGGGCTCAAGTGATCCTCCCACCTTGACCTCCCAAAGTCCTTGGATTAAGGTGTGAGCCACCACACCTGGCCACTTCTCTCATTTAAAATAGATTCTCAGTTGGGCCCGGCAACTCATGCCTGTATTCCCAGCATTTGGGAGGCCAAGGTGGATGGATCACTTGAGGTCAGGAGTCTGAGGCTAGCCTGGCTAACATGGTGAAACTCTGTCTCTACTAGAATACAGAAGTTAGCTGCGTGTGATGGTGGGCACCTGTAGTCTCAGGTGGCAGAGGTTGCAGTGAGCTGAGATCACACCACTGCAGTCCAGCCTGGGCAATGAAGCAAGACTCCATCTCAGTAAAATAAAATGGATTCTCAAATGAAGGTTTTGTAGGGAACCCTGGTTTCTTGGGTTATTGACAGCACATGAGGGCATGTGGGTGAGCACCAGCAGCACCCCAATTGCTTTTTTTCAAATGGTATCTATTCCATGGCGTGGACTGCCCTCTTTTTCAAATTTTCTGTTGACTTTCAATGCTCAGTGTTGGGGATGTATACAGGTCACGATATGACTGTGGGTAATCGCCACCATCCTCACTCCTCAGCAAATCCTTCCCATGTCCAGAGAGGCTGAAATAAAAACAAAATTTATAATCTTTTGAGTATATATATTATAAAGTAACCAGGATTGAGATTTTTTTTCTTACATTTTACCAATTGGAAGAATTTACGTTCAATGTTTCCAAAACCTTCTGCCTGTGACTGTCATCCTGGGGATGAGAAATCTCTAGGGAGGAGGACTTTGGGGACCACCGTCCTCCTGGGACATGTCGGGGCATGGGCTGCTGAGATGAGGCTAGCCCCCCAACCCCCGCCCCTCTTACTGAGCTGGTTTCCCCTCCAGGGGATGATGTGGCTCCTCCCAGCTGGGACACAGCCTGCTGTCCCCACTCTGGTCAGAAAGCAGGAGTGAGACTGGCTGGGACCAGACACCAGGGCTGGGAGGTGCTTTGCTGCCATCTGCTGGGGCAGCAGCCTCGTGGATCCCGTGCCGGTGAAGGCGCAAAGCCAATGTCCACATGAAGGCGATCCACATCCTGGCAGTGCCCCTGAGGGGTGGCCTCCTGCCACCACCAGGGAGCCGCAAAGCCACTCTGCCTGCACTGGTGTCACCTCTGAATCCATCTCGATGTGAGACAGAAGAGGACCAAATGGGGTGGGCCCGGTGTGCGCTGCTCAGCCTGGTCTTGGCGAATGGGCTCCATCCAGCCCCATCCTCAGAGGCCAGGTGGAGCCCCGTCTTCCTGGCAGAGCTGGAGGAGGTGTGGGACCCAGCCAGGAGTCCCAGCCCTGAGGCCAAGGGCAGACCCATGTCCAGCACCTTAGACCAGGCCCAAGAGAAGCCCCTCTCCTGAGCAGGGGGAGGACAGGGGAGGGCGGCAACTCGGGCAGCTGCCTCCCAGAGTGGGAAGGAAGGGCCCCAGCGTTTCCCAGCTCCAAGCCCTTGGCTTTCAGCCTCTTAGCTGTGGTCCCCCCAGGGCGTGGCTTCCCCAGAGGCTCCAGCCAGCAGTTCCTCAGCAAACTCGATCAGGGTTTCAGGGTGGGGGATAAGACTCTGCCCCCAGAAGGCTCTGAAATGTGTCAGGATGGGACACGGTGGAGCCGATCAGGTTTCTGGTAGGTCTGTGGGGTGAGGCCTGCGTCCCCTTGGAGGCTGCTGTGGAAAGTGGACATCCCTCAGCTCCGCCGTCTTTGTTCACTGGCTGGACTAATTCTGCGATGATAAACTTCCCTTTCATGCCGTTTGGCTCCCCAGAGGCCAGTTCGCACAGGAAAAACAGAATTAGCGCTTGATTCTTGGTTCATGTGTTTTATTTATCCATTTTAAAAATGTAAGTTTGTTGCCAGGATCCCCTAAGAATGATCAGTTATTTTTATTTATTTATTTATTTTTTTGAGACGGAGTTTCGCTCTTGCTACCCGGGCTGGAGTGCAATGGCGCGATCTTGGCTCACCGCAACCTCCGCCTCCTGGGTTCAGGCAATTCTCCTTCCTCAGCCTCCTGAGTAACTGGGATTACAGGCACACGCCACCATGCCCAGCTAATTTTTTCTATATTTAGTAAAGACGGGGTTTCACCATGTTGACCAGGATGATGTCGATCTCCTGGCCTCGTGATCCGCCCGCCTCAGCCTCCCCAAGTGCTGGGATTATAGGCTTAAGCCACTGCGCCCGGCCGGTGAATTTTTTTTTTTAACTCAGGAATTTAAGCAGGTGAGTTTAGTAAACTCAAAAGGTCTCATCTTCCAAACGTGTTTCTAGGATGGCAAAGTCTCCTGTTCCGAGAGGGGCAGAGCAGCAAGCCACTCCCCACAGATCGCAGCCGCCCCACCCCTTCCGGGCATCCTGCCTTGCCTCGACCTCCTGGGCTCAAATGATCCATTCCTTTTCCTTAGTGTGGAAAAAAATGCCTCCAGAAAAGAGGCTCCTCCTCTGGGCCAGCAGCCGCAGCCACTGAAGCATTCTCTTCCTCACCTACCAGGGCCCACAGCCCAGTTCAGGGTGGGAGCTGTGGATTGCTCGGCTGGAACCAGCTGAGGCTCCAGAACCAAGAGGGCCCCTCCATGCCAAACCCAGGGAGGAGAAGCCTGTCGACAGTGCTGTCCATGGGACCTGGTGGGTGAGAGCTCGGGTCCCAGAAGCCCGGGTCCTGCCTGCATATGACCCAGTGGGGCGAGCCGGTCTGCCCTCCGGGCCCAGCCACTGTGCTGGGCTGTCCGGAGGGCCCTGGAGGACAGGTGCGATGCTCGGTAGGCTGTCTCCGCAATAGACAAACATCAGTTGTATTCATGCGAGCAGCAGGCGATGAGCAAACAGCTCCACACACAACAGCACTGCAAATAATAGCACTCAGGAATAAACGTAGCCAAAGAGCGGCGAGACTTGTATACGTAAGACTAGAAAACGTTGCCGAAAGAAATTCAGAGAGCACGAATGAGGGGAAAGTCGTCTCCGCCTCAGTCCCCAGCTGAGGCAAGTTCAGGGCAATCCCATCACAGTTCTGCCGTCTCCTGCCTGGGGCTGCCCCCCCCACGCCGGCCCTCTCTGCCCAGGACACAGAGGCTGCTGGGTGGTCTTGTGCATTGGCGGGGAGGGGCTCCCCTCCTGCCCGCGGCCGGCAGCCCTGATCAATGCATTCCCAGCATTGAAGAATGACCTCTCCCAGTGCCCAGCAGTCGGGGCCTTCGTCCTGAGGTAGGAGGCAGGACTCAACGCAGGAGGCAGGGTTTGGACACTGGGCAAAAGTGAGGACTAGCTAAAACAGGTGTAGGGCGGAACCACCTCCCTGTAAGACATGCCCACCAGCATGCCAAGTCATTTCACTCTTTCTATGGCAACACACCCAGAAGTTACTGCCCCTGTCCATGGCCACAAGCAGACAACCTGGAAGTCACCACCTTCATCCTAGAGCTTTCTGCATAAACCACCCCTTAATTGGCATGTAAGTAGAAGTGGGTAGGCTGGGTGCCGTGGCTCACGCCTGTAATCTCAGCACTTTGTGAATCCGAGGGGGGAGGATCACTTCAGCCCAGGAGTTCAAGGCTGCAGTAAGCCCTGATGGTACCGCCAGACTCCAGCCTGGGTGACAGAGCAAGACCCCGTCTCAAAAAAAAACAAAAAACAAACAAACAAAAAAAACTGGATATGCATATGCCCTCAGCCCTGGCTCAGCTGCGACTCCAGGCGTACTGCCTGCGGGGCGGCCTGTTCTGCAGGAGCTTCCGGCACAGTGGCTGCCTAGGCCGGGTGCGGGGCTGCAGTTCTGCAATCCCAGCACTCTGGGAGGCCAATGTGGGTGGAACACTTGAGCCCACACATTCAAGACCAGCCTGGACAACATGGTGAAACCCCATTTCTACCAAAAAAAATACAAAAATTAGCTGGGTGTAGTGGCGCACATCTGTAGTCTGAGGGATGCAGGAGGCTGAGACGGGAGGGTCACTTGAGCCCAGGGGGTTGAGGCTGCAATGGCCTATGATGGCACCACTGTGCTCCAGCCTGGGTGGCAGCAAGAGCCTACGTCAAAAAATAAATTTCTAACACACAGCCCAGCCTGAGTTTTGGGGCTCACCTGTGGGGCCTCACTGCTGCTTCTGGAACATCCAGGTGCCCACGTGTTTCCTGATTGGGGTCAGCGTTTTGAGGATTAAATTTGCGACATTAAGTTGTTTCGTGGGGACTTTTTGGAACCCTGTGAATACACGGCAGATAAAACACCTTGGAAATGGAGAAACCTGTTCTGCCCTAACAGGGAGCGGCCGCCCTGCCCCAGGGTCTGCCTGACGTAGCAAGTGCTGGCAGGTCCAGAACCCTGCAGGACCAGCTTCCCTCCCGCTGTCACCCCACCCACGCCTTGGTGAATGGCTTCTTTGTTAGCATTCCTCAGTCACCCTGTTTCCTGTCCCAATGCCGCTGACAGACTCACAGCGCTTCCATTCTTTGAATACTTGCTCTCACATTTTCAACATGGATATTTGACAAAGTCCAAAGTCAATAAAAATCTCTACCTTCTTCCTGAGAAATACAAAGGCAGTAAAAGTCTTTTGTTTTTCTTTTTGTTTTTGAGACAGACTCTCGCTCTGTCACCCAGGCTGGAGAGCAGTGGTGCAATCTCGGCTCACTGCAAACTCTGCCTCTTGGGTTCAAGTGATTCTCCTGCCTCAGCCTCCCGAGTAGCTGGGATTACAGGCATGCGCCACCACGCCTGACTAATTTTTGTATTTTTTAGTAGAGAGGGGTCTCAACATGTTGGTCAGGCTGGTCTTGAACTCCTGCCTTCATGATCCACCTGCCTCAGCCTCCGAAAGTGCTGGGATTGTAGGCATGAGCCACCATGCCTAGCCCTTTTTGAGATGGAGTCTCATTCTGTTGCCAGGCTAGAGTGCAGTGGTGCAATCTCGGCTCACTGCAACCTCCACCTCCCAGGTTCAAGTGATTCTCTTGCCTCAGCCTCCCAAGTAGCTGGGACTACAGGCATATCCCACCATGCCCAGCTAATTTTTTTTTTTTTTGTATTTATAGTAGAGACAGGGTTTCGCCATGTTAGCCAGGCTAGTCTTGATCTCCTGACGTCATGATCTGCCCACCTCAGCCTTCCAAACTGCTGGGATTGCAGGCATGAGCCGCTGCACCTGCCTGGATGTGTTAACCCTTTTCCAAAGTGGTTGAAACACTGATATTTCCATCCACTCGGTGTGAGAGTTCTAGTTGCTCCATCTTCTCAACATTTGATACGTTTAGTCTTTTTGAATTTTAGGCATTCTAGTGGGTGCGTGACAGCGTCTCACTACAATTTCAATTTATACCTTGCCAGTGACTAACAACATCGAGCATCTCTTTATGTGTGTTCACCACTCACGTATCTTCACTGGTGAAATGTCTGTTCGAACCTTGGTCCATTTCTAAATCAGATTATTTCTGTTGAGTGCTGAGGGTTCTTTGTATACTCTGGATACAAGTCGTTATGTGACTGGACCAGTTATGTGATTTACAAGTATTATTTCCAGTCTGTGGCTTGTCCTTTTATTCTCTTAACAGTGTATTTTAAGAGCCTAAGTTCCTAATTTTGACGAAGTCCAATTTATTGATCTTTTTCTTGTACGGATCATGATTTTAGTGTTATATTTCAGACATGTAACTCAAAAATGACAAGATTTTTCTCTCAGGCTTTCCTTTAGATGGTCTATCATTTTAGGTTCCAGCTGTGATCCATTTGGGGATGAGTTTTGCACATGGTGTGAGATTCATTTTTTGCATATAGATACTGGAAAGATCGTCATTGCTTCACTGAAGTGCTTCTGTGCCTTTACTTACAATCAAATGACAATAGACACACGGGCTGGTTTCTGGGCTCGGTCGGTCTGTATTTCTGTCACTGTCAACACCTCACTGTCTCAATTACTATAGACTTGGAATAGACCTTCAAGTCAGTCAGCAAAGTCCTCCCAATCCACTTTTCTTTTGCAAGTTTGTTTTGGCTGTTGGTCCTCTGCATTTCCATATTAATTTTAGAATCATCTCGTCAGTTTCCACCAAAAAAAAAACAACCTGCTAGAATTGTGATTGGGTTCCACTGACGTGTAGTTCAAGTTGGAGAGCGTATCTCAGCAGTCTGGAGTCTTCGGATACATAAGCAAGTCTGTCTCCACATGGACTTGGGGGTTGAATTTCTCTCATCAGCGTTTGGTAGTTTTCAGTGTTCAGTTCTTGCACATCTTTCATCAGAATCACTTGTATTTCATATTCTTGAGGCTATTTTAAGTGATGTTTCACATTTCGATTTATAAGTGTCCATTATTAGAACAGAGAAGAGCTGCTTTCATAGCTTCATCTTGTGTCCCACAGTCTTGCTAAAATCCGTAGTCCTGGTTGCTTTTCTGTAGATTCTATCAGATTTTCTACATGGGTGATCCTGTCAGTGGCAAGTAAAGACAGTTTTATTTCTTCCTGTTCAACATGGATTTGTTATTTGTTTATTTAAATCATCTATCTATGTATCCTTTTTGCCACTGGCTGGAAGCTTCAATACAATGTTGCCCTTTTTCCTGCTCTTAAGGGAAAGCATTTGGTCTTTCATCATTAAGGATGATGTTAGCTGGAGATTTTTCATAGATGCCTTTATCTAGTTAAGGAAGTTCTCCTTCAACTTTTTCGAAGTGTTTTTACAGAATTGTTACTGGTTTTCCTTAAATGGGACATTGAGTTTGCAGTGAGCCATCACAGCTCATTGCACTCCAGCCTGGGTGACAGAGGGAGACCTTGTCTTTAAAAAAAAAAAAATGTAGGTTCTGGCCGGGCACAGTGGCTCAGGCCTGTGATCCCAGCACTTTGGGAGGCCAAGGCGGGTGGATCACTTGAGGTCAGGAGTCTGAGACCAGCCTGGCCAACATGGTGAAACCCAGTCTCTACTAAAAATACAAAAATTAGCCAGGCGAGGTGGTGTGTTCCTGTAGTCCCAGCTACTCAGGAGACTGAGGCACAAGAATCACTTGAACCCGGAGGCAGAGCCAAGATTGTGCCACCACACTCCAGCCTGGGCGACGGAGCGAGACTCCATCTAAAAAAAAAAAAAATGCAGGTTCTGATGCAGGTTTTCCATGAAGGCGTCACTTGTGCCCCACATGAGGAAGGAGCTGAGAAACCAAGAACGAGGCCGACAGATTCAGTCTGTCCGGAGAGGGCGCGCCACTGGGGAACCTGCCACCAGGAGTGTGTGGCCTTGGGTGGAACAGGCACAGCGCGGCTCCCTTGCTCCCCAGACCCAGGACTCAGCTTCTGTAGGGAAAGGGTCTGTGTGCTCCACAGTTAAAGGCAAGGATGCCAGGTGCGTCATCACCTGTCATCTGTGTAATATCATGAGGCTGCTTTGATGGAAAGGCGGGATTCAGAGCGAGTTCGTGTGCTTACGGTAAGGACGGTAAATAGAGCAGGAATCAGGGCGTTCCTGGGACTGCAGTTCATCAGAAGTCTGCACGGTGATTAGAACCCAGCACGGAGTCACTTCTGTCTCCACGGCGGGTCTGCGGTGGGTCTCAAGAGTCTTCATTTCAAAAGTTCCAGGGTGAAGCCCGTGCTCCTGGCCCACGGAAGATACATTAAGAGGCTTCCCCTTTGCTGCTGCACTGTGTCCAGTATCCTTTCGAAGGGAAGCTGTCCTTTCTCTTTAGCTGCTTTAAACAGCTTTTGGTTTTCTGTTCTCTGTGATTTTGCTACAATGTGTTTTGCTGTAGACTTTCTTTTTTTTTTTTTTTTTTTTTTTCTTTTTTTTTGAGACGGAGTTTCGCTCTTGTTACCCAGGCTGCAGTGCAATGGCGCAATCTCGGCTCGCCGCAACCTCCGTCTCCTGGGTTCAGGCAATTCTCCTGCCTCAGCCTCCTGAGTAGCTGGGATTACAGGCACGCGCCACCATGCCCAGCTAATTTTTTGTATCTTTAGTAGAGACGGGGTTTCACCGTGTTGACCAAGATGGTCTCGATCTCTTAACCTCATGATCCACCCGCCTCGGCCTCCCAAAGTGCTGGGATTACAGGCTTGAGCCACCGCGCCCGGCCTTGCTGTAGACTTTCTATTTGCTGTATCTGCATCTGGGTTTTACGTGCCTGCTGGATTCGTGATTCATGTTTTCACCTATTTGGAAAACAGTTATCAGCCAGTATTTCTTCAAAACGTCCTCACCTTATCCCAGGATCTCCTGCTGGAACCCCAGGTAAACTGACAGTGGATGTTTTCTGCTCTACTTCCTAGCCTCGCTTTCATATTTCCCGTCTCTGGGACACAGTCTGAGTATCTCTAGATCTATTCTTTAAATCACCACTTCTTCAACTGTGATTCGCCTGCTGCTTAATAGTCCATTGAGTTTTAAGTATTCTTAGTATATGTTTCATTTCTAGGAATTCTATCGACTTTCTTTAAAATCTTCTTGCTCTTTTTCGCTAAGATCTTACTTTTCACATTATAAATTTTTTGTTGTCAACATTCAGGCACACTTACTCGATATTCTTTACAGAATAATCCCAATATCCTGAGTCCTTCAGGTTCAAGGGCTGTCCTTGTTCCTTCGTGACGCCACGCGTCTTATAACCTTTGACTGTGAGGTCATGCTGGAAAGCCTGGGGGTTTATCCGAAGCCTGGGAAACCTTGGTTGGGGCCAAGACCTCCAGATAAGGTTATGTTGGCTCAACATGGTGAAACTCCATCTCTACTAAAATTACAAAAATTAGCTGGGTGTGGTGGTGCGCGCCTGTAACCCCAGCTACTTGGGAGGCTGAGGCAGGAGAATTGCTCGAACCCGGGAGGCGGATGTTGCAGTGAGCTGGGATTGCGCCACTGCACTCCAGCCTGGCACCTGGTGGTGGAATAAAACTCTTGTCTCGAAAAAAAAAAAAAAAGATTATGTTGGCTTATGCCAGGTCCAGGCAGCAACCAACCTGGGGCCATGGTGATATAATTTCTCCGCATGGGGTTCTCCAGACCCTACAGGGGGATGGCCTGAAATTATAAAGCTCAGTGGAAACATTTCCTGTCAGAGCCTGGGCAGAATCCAGTGTTTCCCTTCTGTGGCTGGATCTTTGGATTCACCCACTTTCTCACTGGGTGCAGCCCTTTGAGGATCTAGAAGCCACAGAGGCCTCTGTCTGTATGGCCTGCGACCTGCCACCTGTTCCTGAGGGCCTTTAAAGCCCGAGGATTTGGGTTTCTGGGATCAGCACATTCCTTGGGAAGTGTCAGCTCAGCCGCTGCGCTGAGGCCTCCCTTCATCTGTCATACCTGGGGCTTTCCTTTCCTTTTTGGTAACATCAGGCATGTGCCTGAGAAGCTATTTAAGTTTTACTTGGATTTACGAGGGAGGGGTTTTCAGGGTGTCTCCATCCCTCAGCACCGCTGCTGAGGAGCTGCCTCTGTGAAGGCAGATGCTGTGGCCCACCCGCCAAGATCCGCTTGGGGCTCCGTGTGCCTCTCCCCAGCTGCCGCAGACGTACACCTGCACTGTTCTCCAGAACACTGCCCTTGGCTCATTCAGAGATGCCTGAGGACCACATGCCACACCACAGGCAGCTCAGACCCACCTTTGCACAGGAGTGGGAGCCTCTAGGCTGTGCTGCCTCTCAGGTGTCCATGGGGTGGGGCTACGGCTCCAGCCCCCTTTGCCGGCTCCTTGCCCTCCCCACTTCCTGCACGTCTTTCCTGAGAGTTCTCCAGAAACCATGTGCAGCTCTGGCTCCGCCTCTGGGAGCTGGCCTGGGACAGGGGGTGCAGATGTGGTCCTGGGGCACAGAATGCCACCAACTGCCTGGCAATGCTGCCAGCCCAGCATCCATGGCGGTACAGCCACGGAGCTCCGTCTGTTGAGATTTGCTGGCCATGGGTGAGAGGTTTGGGGGCAGGGCAGTGGCCAGAAGACCCTGACCACAGGGGCCCGTGAAGCTGGCTCATGGGGAGCCGCACCCTGAGGGGAGACGCAGATGGGCAGCCCGCACGGGGCTGCTCTTGATGCTGGTTCTCACACGCGGGCACACAGCAGCTGCTGGAGGTCTCCTTAGAGCACAGGTGGCTGAGCCCCAGGCCCAGAATTTCTGACTCTGTTGGTCTGGGCCAGGGCCGAGGCTCTGCCTCTCACAAGCTCCCAGGTGGTCTCAAGGGCATCTCAGAGGACCCCTGGCTCAGCACGCAGCACCGGCGAGTTGTAAAATGAGGGAGTGAGTCCAGGCCCGCTGCTCCTGTCAAAAACGCAACGGCTGCTTTGTTTTCTTACGTAAGCCAGTTCTCAGAGCCAGAGCCCACGATGTGAAAGAGAGGCCGGTCCCCTTGTAAAAGGCCTCAGGACTCCAAGTATGGGCAGCAGCAACCCCCCGTCCCTCTCCCGGGGACCCAAAGCCGCTTATCTGGACAACTGTGCCCTGGGGCGAAGAAGGTGCCCAGATCAGGATCTGAGCAGATGCGGACACCTGGGATGCAAAGCACCCTCAGAGGCTCCCCGTCTGTGTAGGAACACGGGGGCAGGAAGTCTATGGAGTCCTGGCCCAGGTCTCAGCCCATCATTTCCCAGCCCAGGAATGTGTGATTGGGACAGGTGTGCTCAGCAGCGGGCAAATCCTCACGTGGGCTCTTTGGCTCATGGCGTAAAAATCGCTGTAGTAGAAAAGACCAAATGGAAGCCTTAGAAACTACCCCAGCCCCAGCCAAATAAAGCAATACGACATCGTGGTCAAAATGGTAGCGTCAGCAACACCTCAGGTGCCTAAAGGGTGCAGGGGTGACGGTCACTATCTTCCCACTTGATTTCTGGTCAGGTTCCTACAAGAGCTGGGTGGACTGTGGTGGACAGCAGCGGAGCCACAGTGTTCCCCGGCAGCGCCAGCCCAGCTGCCGTGCTGTCTGCAGTCCTTCCTGGAGCAGACTCCTGGCCTCGGATGGTGCTCTGTGGCTCCTGGCTGGGTAAAGGGCTCTCCACTGCACAGGGAGGTCAAGGCAGCTCCCACTCACATAGGTGGACAGTGGCTCACAGACCCGCAGACACATGGACAATCGTCCAAAGTGTAAACACACAGGTCCGTTTACTGCCAGCATCGCACCCACCAGGCCTGGCAAGCAGGAAGTGGCAGGCACCCTGAACATCCTGCTGGGGCACAGGCACTCTAGGGTGGGAGAGAGGCTGAGCCAAGATTCAGGGACTGGTCATGTCATGAAGGTTTTGGGAGTCAGGCTGGGCGCAGAGGCTCACACCTGTAATCCCAGCACTTTGGGAGGCTGAGGTGGGTGGATCACCTGAGGTTGGGAGTTCGAGACCAGCTTGACCAACATCGCAAAACCCCGTCTCTACTAAAAATACAAAATTAGCCAGGTGTGGTGGCACATGCTTGTAGTCCCAGCTATTCAGGAGGCTGAGGTAGAAGAATCGCTTGAACCCAGGAGGCGGAGGTTGCGGTGAGCTGAGATTGTGCCACTGCACTGCAGTCTGGGCAACAAGAGTGAAACTCCATCTAAAAAAAAATGGTTTTAGGAGTCCAGAGATCTGGGCATGTTAGAACATCCTGTTCCAGGTCAAGGACGAGCTTTGACACTTGCGTTTCCTACCACTGGGAAAGAAGCCCAGTAGCCGGAGGGCCTCTGGGTTCTGGACATGGCACGATACCAGACATGGATCCCTTTATCAGGTGGTACAGAGGCTTCCAGTTTTGAGTGGTGCCCAGGAAAAGGAAGGGTGGCACAGCTGGTGAGGCTGTGGAGCCAAGCCCTGCCACTCAGGGCCCGTGACCTAACATAGCTCCTGTACTGGGAGTGCCTGCAGCAGGTGGAGAAAGCTCTGTGGGAGCACGTGCAGTGGGTGGAGGAGGCTCTGTGGGAGCACCTGCAGTGGGTGGAGGCTGTGTGGGAGCACCTGCAATGGGTGGAGGCTGTGTGGGAGCACGTGCAGCGGGTGGAGGCTGTGTGGGAGCGCATACAGCGGGTGAAGGAGGCTGTGCGGGAGCATCTGCAGCAGGTGGAGGCTGTGTGGGAGCACCTACAGCGGGTGGAGGAGGCTGTGTGGGAGTACGTGCAGCGGGTGGAGGCTGTGTGGGAGCACATACAGCAGGTGGAGGAGGCTGCGTGGGAGCACGTGCAGCGGGTGGAGGAGGCTGCATGGGAGTGCGTGCAGCTGGTGGAGGAGGCTGTGTGGGAGCGCCTGCAGCGGGTGAAGGCTGCGTGGTAGCGCGTGCAGCGGGTGGAGGAGGCTGCGTGGGAGCGCCTGCAGCGGGTGGAGGAGGTTGCGTGGGAGCGCCTGCAGCGGGTGGAGGAGGCTGCGTGGGAGCGCCTGCAGCGGGTGGAGGAGGCTGCGTGGGAGCGCCTGCATCGGGTGGAGGCTGCGTGGGAGCGCCTGCAGCGGGTGGAGGAGGCTGCGTGGGAGCGCCTGCAGCGGGTGGAGGCTGCGTGGGAGCGCCTGCAGCAGGTGGAGGAGGCTGTGTCAAGGGGGCTCCAGCAAGGCCCAAAAGAGCTGCAGCACAGACCTAAGGTTTAAAGCAAGGATGTTCAGAGAAGTTCCTGGGGACGGTCCACGAACTGGTGAGCCACGGCTCCCACCAAGAGTCAGTGCCACAGGACCCAGCCAGGCTAAGGTCAGCGGCAAAGTGGGATCTTGGGTAAGAGGCAGGGCACAGCTGGGCACCGGCCAGGAGAGCCAGAGGGCTGCATGGGCAGGTGGCCCAGCTTCTAGCTCACCTGCCAGTCAGGCCAAGGTCTCAGAGGGTCCCTGTGACCGGGAGGAGGTCAAGCCCGGGCTGCTCCATGGCAATTGGGTTCATGGTGTTTGGACCACGTCACCCGGGCTGGCGCTGGAGTCAGGGGCGAGGGCGATCCCTGGCGTCTCAGGAGGAGGAGAGCAGGTCGCAGTAAGGACGCACATGGACAGGGCTGGGGAAGGGCTCGGCTGTCTGGCCAGGGCCTGAGAAGCACCAGGCTGGAAGACAGCCTGGGAATGGAACTGGCAGGTGGACACCGGCGTGGGGGCTTCTGGGTGTACACTGGGGCACTGGCTGCAGAGCAGGCACCGAGCTACTCACAAGACAATAACAGGGCCAGTGAGGCAGCGTCCGCCTAGAGCAACGAAGGGGCAGACGGGGCAGGCGCCCTCGATAGCCCAGCTCCTCTCAGCAGCCGCACAAATATCACCGGGGCCTGGATGTGAGAGCAACCGGTCGGTTGGTGGTAAACTCAGCCCTGGAGACCCCTTCCCCTCGGAAAGGCAACAGCTGGTGCTCCAGGCTTGCACCGGCCTTTCCACCCACAGCGCCTCCGTGTCTGCCCTGGGGGACAGATTCCTGAGTGACAGTCCCCAGGG
>CM052663.1:89094829-89109452 GCA_028533165.1 Leontopithecus rosalia
GCCACGAAGCCTGCAGTGCCAGCTGTGGGGCAGCCACGAAGCCTGCAGTGCCAGCTGTGGGGCAGCCACGAAGCCTGCAGTGCCAGCTGTGGGGCAGCCACGAAGCCTGCAGTGCCAGCTGTGGGGCAGCCACGAAGCCTGCAGTGCCAGCGAGCCTCTCCAAAAGCAGGGCTGCCACTGCCACTGCCCTGACACCAGCCCTCTGGGACCGTGGCAGCCCTGTCCCCAGGATGTGGCCTACATCAACGGCCCCACGGAGGACCACATGGGTCTGGGGACCAAGAGGTAGAGGCAGAGGTGGCCGTCCACTCAGCAGCTCCCAGTGACCCACTGAGGACATGTACCCCCTTTCCCCATAGCTCTAAGCTGTGAGGGCTCAGAGGCCCTAAAGCACAGCCACCTGGGACAGTGAGGCACTGCCACGCTCAACAGCTGTGGGCCACCTGGCCACAGCCGCTCCTGTTTCAGTGGACCAGCAGGCAGAGCAACCTCCACCCGGCCGAGGTGGGGAGGGCAGAGCTCAGCAAGAGCGAGGGGACCAGGACTTGGACCTCGGGGTGAGGGCCTGGGTCCCACCAGCAGAAAAGAGAGGCAAAGTCTGGGCACAGTGGCTCACACCTGTAATCCCAGCACTTTGGGAGCCAAAGCGGGGCGGATCACTTGAGGTCAGGAGTTCGAGACCAGCCTGGCCATCTCGAACTTTAGAGAAGCCCCATCTCTACTAAAAATATAAAAATTAGCTGGGTGTGGTGGTGCACGCCTGTAGTCCCAGCTACTCGGGGAGGCTGAGGCAGGAGAATCATTTGAACCTGGGAGTACTGGAGGCTGCAGTGAGCTGAGATCACGACACTGCACTCCAGCCTGGGTGACAGAGCAAGACTCTCCCTGAAATAAGAAAGAGGTGAATATCAGCTAAGCCTGGGCCAGCAGCTGCTGCAGGCTGGGGTTGGCCCTGGCCCCACTTTCCTCTTCCCCTAAGTCTTCCCCAAAACTGCCACCAATCGGAAGCCTGGAGAGGCCGGTCCAGGTGGAATCCCAGAGTGTGAGGGGCACAGGGCCGAGACACAGCATAGACTGTGGTGAGGCCCTCAGACTCCGCCCACTGCCCACGGCCCCTTCTCTGGAGGGCTGCCCGGCCAGCAGGAACCAAATGACCAGGTGCCATATGGCACCCTCTCTGGGAGCCAGGGGGCCGGAGCCAGTGACTGACATGGGAGCATGCCAGACCCCGCCTCAGATGAGACATGAGCGTGCCTTATAGTGCCAGGAGTGGGGCTGGGGGACCGTCAGTGCCTGACCAGCAGGAGGCCCCAACAGGCCCAGCCTTGGTGTAGCCGCCACCCTGCCCCACGCTGCACTCTCTGCCCAGGGTCTCTCGGCTGCCCTCCTGCCAGCACCTGCTCTCTGCTGCACACAGACATTGGTCCCTGGCACCACCACAGTGGCTGAGCTCAGAGCCTGGAGCCTGGGGCTGCAACGTCTCCCATCCCTGACACACACCGGACTCCGAGAAAAAAAACACAAGGCAGGACGCACGGCAAGGTTGGAACTGCTTTTATTGGGGGCGGATGCCGCAAGGCCCCACCCAGGTCAGGTTAGTGTTCTACCCTTGCAGAGGCACCGGCAGCCTGCCACCTCCACCTGCCACCCGCCCAGGGTTAGTGGAACATGCAAAGCTCGGAGAGTGGAGGCAGGAGTGGTCGCTGCTGAGGCCAGGGCTGGGTGGAATGGGAGGGTCAGCACAGAGCCGGCCGGCGTCCCTGGGCCCAAAGGGGGTTGGGGCTCTCTGGGAGAGAGATGGGCAGGCAGCACCCCAGCGTGGGGGCTCCACAAGCTGGAGGGGCCCTGGGCCCACCAGGAGGACAGGTTTGCAGCTCCCAGCCATGCCAGCTGGAACATCCATCTCCCCCTGGGTCTGGGTCCTTGGGGTCTGGGGTGAGAGGCAGACATGGAAGGCACTTACTAGGGAATAGAGGCTGGAGGGCTGAAGCCGGAGGCCAGGGCTCTCAGGAGTGAGTGTGGGAGTGAGCTGGGAAGCAGAGATCAGACAGTGCTGTGGGGGCCGGGCCTGCTGGCTCTGCAGGCAGGACCCCGTCTTCCCATGGGGAAGGGGCTTCTCTGGGTAGACTGGGAGAGAGGCTGACTGGGGCCCCCTGTCCCCAGGAAGACCCACCATGTAGGCCAGCGCTAGAAACACCAGTACAGAAATGCCAGCCAGGCTCAAGTCCTGAGAAGCTGAGGGCCCTCTGCTGACGGGACTGAGCCCAGCTGCCCCGTGCAGCTAGGACTGGCAGGTGGGTGACCCTGGGAAGGCAGGAGAGTGGGCTGGGGCCCAGCTTGGGACCCTCCAAGGCACCTGGCTGTGTGAGTGGCAGGTAGAAGGGAGTGAGGAGACCCGAGGGGGTGAGGTGGCCAGCAGGGCTGGGCCAGCCCTGTCCCCCAAGATACAGGCTGTCTGGACAGCAGATATATATTAATATATTAGTCTGGTCTTTTTGGTTAAACTTTAGGCACCACTTGGGAGGAAGACACCTTTAAGCGTTGAAAGCGACCCCAGCAACTTGGCAGGAGCCGGGCCGCATGCAGAGCGGGAGGGCGCAGGCAGGCTCAGGCCACGGCAGACTCAGGGCCCCCCAGGGAGGCTGAGGACCCCGAGGCGTAGCGGCGGCCGTAGCCTGAGGAGGAGTAGGAGGACGAAGAGAAGGTCATGGAGAAGCCGGAGCCAGTGGCATCAAAGCTGCCACGGCGGGAGCCGGCCCGGGAGCCGGTGCGGGAGCCAGTGCGGGAGCCGGCAGTGGAGCCGGAGCCGCTGACGCTGTACGGGCTGTAATAGCCCTTGCTGGACTGCGCGGCCGCCTCCAGCAGCCGCAGCCCCGTGCCCTCCTCCACCATGCTGCGGTCCAGCGCGTCCTTGTAGGAGATCTTGAGCTTGGTCTTGGGGCAGGTGAGGTACTTGGAGTAGGCGCCCACGTCACGCAGCTTCTGTGCCGTGCGGGCGTCCACCGTGCCCCGCTGTAGGGCCTCGTCCAGGGACACCCGGCCCGGCGTGTCAGGCTCGATCAGGCCGCCGGTCAGGTACTGCACCTCCAGGAAGCGCTGGCCGGCCTCGTAGTAGAGCCAGCCCTTCCTCAGGGCCTGGGCGGCTGACATCTTGGTCTTGGTGCGTGGGTCCTCAAAGCCGCAGAAGGCCTTCTGGGCCAGGTTGATGCGGTCCACCATGATCTTGTCCACCAGGCCCTTGTTGACAGCGTCAGTGACGGGGAAGCGTTCGCCGGTGCTGGGGTCGATGATGCCCCCGGTGCAGGCCTGCGCCTCCAGCAGCCGCTGCCCCGTGATGTTGTCCACCAGGCTGCGGTGCATGGCCTCAGTGATGGACACTTTCTCCAGCGTCTCTGTGTCCAGGATGCCGGCCACGGGGCCCGTCTCCTCGGTGGGGTCCGACCAGGAGGCCAGCTGGGGCCTGGAGACGGCAGGGCTGATGGGGTAGGAGGAGGAGGAGCCCACGGAAGAGGAACGGGAGCGGAAGCCGCTGGCGTTGCCCGAGAGCATGTCGGCGAACTCAGTGATGGAGAGCGTGCCTGCGCGGTACTGGTCCAGCGCCGAGCGGTCGATGAGGTTCTTGGCGATGGCGTCGTCAATGTCATACTGGCGGCCGGAGCGGCGGTCGATAATCATGGACTTGACCACGCCGTCCGAGGAGGAGATGGTGATCTCCTCCCACTCGCACTCCTGCTCCGACAGCTCCAGGTAGGTCTGGTGGTCGATGAGGCCCTTGCGGTAGGCCTCGTACACCGACATCTCCTTGCCCGTCTCAGGGTCCACGATGACCACACGGCGCTTGCGCACGGAGGACTTGGAGGACGTCTTCCGCTCCCGCTTCTTCTCCTTCAGCGGCAGGAGGCACAGGCCCGTCTGGGGGTCGGTGATGCAGCGCTCCATCAGCTGCAGGTAGGTGAGGTTCTCCTCCGTGTTGGGGTCAAAGAAGCCCTTGGTGTCGTCCGAGGGGTCAGTCAGGATCTCGTTCATCTCCTCGTCGAAGAGGCCGCGCTTGTAAGCCACCTCCACGGGCAGCCGGTGGCTCTCCTCGGGGTCGATGATGCCACCCGTGGCGATCTGGGCCTCCAGCAGGCGGATGCCATGGTCCTTCAGGATCAGACCCTTCTTCATGGCCTGGAAGAGGGAGATGAGCTTCCCAGAGTAGGGGTCCTTGTAGCCTGTGACCGCGCGCTCAGCCGACAGCAGCTTGTCCTTGAACTCGGGGCCCACAATGCCCATGCGCACAGCCTCCTCCACTGTCAGCTTCAGTCCCTTGATGGGGTCGATGACGTAACCGGTGGCCGCCTGCGCCTCCAGGAGCTCAAAGGCCGTGCCAGGGCGGATGATGCCCTTCTTCATGGCCTGGTACACTGAGAGCCGCTCCTTGGTGGCATCCACGAAGACGCCAGCGATGCAGCTGGTACCTTCCAGGAACTTCTGCAGGTTCTTGGTGACCTCCTCGATGGAAGTCAGGCCCTCCCGCAGCTGCAGCGCCGTGGCCTCGTCCATGACCTGCGAGCGCACCAGCTCCTCCACAGTGATCTGCTTCCGTAGGCCGCGGAAGGTCAGCTTGTGGGCGTCTGACAGTGGCAGGAGCAGCTGGCCGGTGCTGTCGTCACGGCGGCACCGCTTGAGCAGCTGTGTGTAGCTGAGGCGCTCGTCAGTGGACGGGTCCACGTAGCTGCGCACCTCGCTGGGCTCTGACAGCTGGTCATGCGTGTCCTTGTTGAGGTAGCCGCGCTGGTAAGCCACCTCCAGTGGGAGGTGGAAGCCCAGGCGGGGGTCCACGATGCCGCCGGTGGCCAGCTGGGCATCCAGCAGCCGCAGGGCCTCCTCAGCAGGGATCAGATCCTTCTTCATGGCCTGGAAGAGCGAGATGGTCTGCTCGGTGTAGGGGTCGCGGTAGCCAGTGACCGCCCGCTCCGCCGAGAGCAGGCGGTCATGCAGCTCAGGCCCCACCAGGCCCTTCCGCACAGCCTCATCCACGGTCAGCCGCTCGCCCTTCACCGGGTCCAGCAGGAAGCCCGTGGCTGCCTGTGCCTCCAGCAGCAGGCGGGCTACCTCGGCACTGAGCAGCCCTTTCTTGAGGGCCTGGTAGATGCTCAGTGTCTGCCTGGAGCCGGGCAGAAAGACACCGGCCACACAGCCGGTGCCATAGAGGTAGCGCCAGGCGGACTCCGCCTCGAGGACCTCACGGAGGCTCCTGGTGCCCTCCCGGAGCAGGTTGTAGGTCTCGAGGGAGATGATCCGGGCCTCGTATAGGTCCTCGGCCGTGAGGCGGCGGCGCACGTAGTCATAGGAGGCCAGGCCCTGCTGGCGGATGATCTCTGTTTTCTCGATGATCTCGATGATGATGATGATCATACGCTCCTTAGTCACCCGGCCAGCCTGGAAGTCGGCCATCAGCTGGGCACGCTGCTCCTTGGGGATCAGGTCCGACTGCATCACCTCCCACAGGGACATGGTGGAGCCGCCGTGGCTGCCGCCACCAGGAATGTCGATCTGCGTCTCCTCGAACGCCCTTCGCGTCTCCTCCTCGGTGTACACCTGTGTGGTCTCCACCACTTCGGCCTTCTCCGCCCCTCTCAATGGCAGGAGGCGCAGACCCGTCTCGGGGTCCTCCACGCAGCGCTCCAGTAGCTGCCGGTACGTGAGGTTCTCGTGCGTGTTGGGGTCAAAGAAGCCCTTGGTGTCATCGCTGGGGTCCGCCAGGACGCGGTTCATCTCCTGGTCGAAGTAGCCACGCTGGTAGGCCACGTCCACGGGCACACGGTGGCTGTGCACGGGGTCGATGATGCCACCCGTGGCGATCTGGGCCTCCAGCAGGCGGATGCCGTGCTGCCGGAGGACCAGGCCCTTCTGCATGGCCTGGAAGAGGGAGATGGTGCTACCCGAGTAGGGATCTCTGTAGCCGGTCACAGCCTTCTCGGCCGACAGCAGCTGCTCATGCAGCTCGGGGCCCACCACACCTGCCTTCACAGCCTCGTGGACGTATAGGCGCTGGTTCCGCACAGGGTCCACCAGGAAGCCAGTGGCCGCCTGCGCCTCCAGCAGGAGCGCAGCTGTGCTGGGTCTCAGCAGGCCCCGGCGCATCGCCTCGTAGATGGACACCTTCTCCTTGGCTTCCTCCAGGTAGATGCCGGCGAGGCAGCCACTGCCCTGCAGCAGCGTCCGCACGGGGCCCAGCTCCGAGAGGTCCTTGACCGTGGTCTTGCCATCCTTGAGCTGCTCAAACTGGGCTCTGCTGAGGACCCCGGAAGCCAGGAGCTCGCTGGCTGGCACAGGGGCACGGAGGCCGCTGAAGGACAGCCTCTCCTGCCGCTGCGTCTCCACTTCCTCCACGATGGTGATGAGGATCTTGATGACCTTCTCCACGGTGACCTTCCCTGTGCGGAACTGACGCAGCAGCTCCTGCCGCTGCTCCGCCGTGAAGTACTCAGAGCTGATAAGCTCCCACACTGACACCGTCCTGCCCTTGAAGCCACCCACGGGGACCTCGACTGGGGTCTTCTCAAAGGTCTCGCGGGCCTGCAGCTCCGAGTAGAGCTCCTCCTGCCGGGCCCGAGTGGCCTTCTCTGAGAGCGGCAACAGGCTGAGCCCCGTCAGCTGGTCCGGCCGGCACCGCTGCTGGAGCTCGCTGTAGGTGACCGGCTCCCCTGTGCTGGGGTCACGGTAGGCCTTGGTGTCAACCCTGGGTGCTGACAGGGCCCTGCTGGTCTCCTCATCCAGGCATCCTCGGGCACAGGCGACATCCAGGGGCACACGGTGACTCTTGCTGGGGTCCACGACGCCGCCCGTGGACAGTTGGGCGTCCAACAGGCGCAGGCCCTGCTCCCGGGGAATAAGGCCCTTCTTCAGGGCCTGGAACAGGGAGACGCTCTGCCCCGTGTAGGGGTCCCTGTACCCCGTCACAGCCTTCTCGGCTGACAGCAGCTTCTCATGAAGCTCAGGGCCCACCAGGCCGGCGCGCACCGCCTCATCCACGGTCAGCCGGGCGCTGGTGGAGGGGTCGATGATGTGCCCAGTGCCAGCCTGGGCCTCCAACAGGGCTACAGCCACGTCGGAGGGCAGCAGGTCTTTCTTCAGAGCGTCATAGAGGCTCAGCTTCTGCCCCGCCTCCTCCAGCCACACGCCCGCAATGATGCCGGCACCCCGCAGGGCCCGCCGCACAGCATCCACCTCGGCCACCTCTCGCACAGAACGCTCACCCCGCTGCAGCTGGTGGTAGAGCTCACGGTTGATGACACTGCTCTCCAGCAGCTCGGCAGCCGGCACCAGGCTGCGCAGGCCCTCGAAGCAGAGCTGGCCCTTCTGCTCCTGTTCCTCCACCACCGTGATGATGATCTTGATGATCTTCTCCACCGTGATCCGGCCCGTGCGGAACTGCCGCAGCAGGTCCCGCCGCTGCTCCGCTGTGAAGTATTCGGAGTTGATGATCTCCCAGATGGTCACTGTCTTGCCCTGGAACTTGCCAAACGGCGCGGAGACGGTGGCTTTCTCAAAGACGTCTCGGGCCTCTGAGTCAGTGTAGACTAGCTCCCCTCCCTTAGCAGCCTTGTCCGTGAGTGGTAGAAGGCGCAGTCCTGTCTCAGGGTCCTCCACGCAGCGCTCCAGTAGCTGCAGGTACGTGAGGTTCTCGTGCGTGTTGGGGTCGAAGAAGCCCTTGGTGTCATCACTGGGGTCCGCCAGGATGCGGTTCATCTCCTCGTCGAAGTAGCCGCGCTGGTAAGCCACGTCCACGGGCACCCGGTGGCTGTGCACGGGGTCGATGACGCCCCCCGTGGCGATCTGGGCCTCCAACAGGCGGATGCCGTGTTCCCGCACGATGAGGCCCTTCTGCATGGCCTGGAAGAGGGAGATGGGCTGCCCGGTGTAGGGGTCGGTATAGCCGGTGACGGCGCGCTCGGCCGACAGCAGCTTGTGGTGTAGCTCGGGGCCCACCACGCCCTCCTTCACAGCCTCGTTGACAGACAGCCGCCGGTTCTGCACAGGGTCCAGCAGGAAGCCTGAGGCTGCCTGCGCCTCCAGCAGGATGAGGGCCGTGCCAGGGCTCAACAGCTGCCTCTGCAGGGCTGCATAGATGCTCAGCTTCTCATTGGTGGGCTTCAGCATCAGCCCCGCAATACTGCTGCTGCCCTGAAGGTAGTGACGCACATCTTCCCGCCGTGCGAGCTCGTGCACTGTGGTGTGGCCCTGTGCCAGCCGATGCAGCTCCTCCGCACTCAGGATGCCTGCCTCCTGCAGCCTCTGGGCTGGCACCTTCCGCCGCAGGCCGTCGAAGCTGTGCTCGGGCTCCGCCTCCACTGCAGGCCCATCAAGTGCATCCTGGCCATTGGGCAGGGTCTTTGTGGCAGCAGCCTGCAAGGCAGTGACCTCCTCTGAGTGTGCCAGGGCGGCCCGATGCTCCTCCTCCAGGCGCTGCAGCTGCTCACGCAGCCTCTGGTTCTCCTCAGCCAGCAGCTCCTCCTGCTGACGCCGCTGCTGCTCCAGGCGCTGCAGCTCCTCCTGCTTGCGCCGCACGCCCTCCTCTGCCTCACGCTGCCGCCGCAGCGCCTCTTCCATGCTGGCGACCAGCTGCTGACGTTCTTGCTCCATCTGCTGCTGCTGCCGCTGCTGCTCTTCACGCAGCTGCTGTGCCTTCGCCACCTCGTCTTGGAAAAGCTGCTCCAGCTTGGCCTTCTCCTGCTCGATGAAGTGCTCCCGTTGCAGCAGGCTGTCCTTCTCGGAGAGGAAGCTCTGCTGCAGGGCCTGTGTCTCCTGTAGCAGCTGTTCCTGCTGCACGGTCTGCATCTGCGGAAGAAGAGAGTGTGATCAGGGACCCCCGGCGCAGGAGCACCCACCACCCACCACCCACCAAAGCAGATCCCGGGGCCCTCCCGCCCGTCGCGTGGAGAGGGGCGGTACCTCCTCCGACTTGAGCTGCAGCAGTTTGGCCTCCTGCTGGAGCTTCTCCTTCTCGCGCTCCAGCTCAGCGATGGCCTCCCGCAGGCGCTCGGCATCGTGGTCGCTCTGCTGTCGCTGGATCTCCAGTGTCTGCACCAGCGTCACCTTCTCCTGCGTGGCGAGCTCCGTGCGGTGCAGCTTCTCACCGATCTCCTCCGCCTGCTTCCGGAAGCGCTGGGCATCCTCCTCCGCACGGGCCTGGGCCCGGCTCATCTCAGCCACGCGCAGCTTTAGGCGCTCGGCCTCAGCAGCCATCTCCAGCTGCCGCTGCCGCTCCACCTCCAGCGTCCGCTGAAAGCCCTGCGTCTCCTGTGCCAGCTGCTGCGCCATCTGCTCCTTGTCCTCCTGCAGCCGCCTCGCCTGCTCCTGTGCAAGCTCCTTCTGCTGCTGTAGCAGCTCTGCCTCGGCCTTGAGCCGCGTGGCCTCCTGCACCGCCTGCATCTTCTCCTTGAGCATCTTCTCTGCCAAGGCCCGCTGCTGTGCCAGGTCCTCCTCTGCCAGCTGCCGTAGCCGTGCAGCCTCCTGGGCTGCCACACTCAGCCTTGCAGCCTCCTCCGCCACCTGTTTCATCTTCTCAGCCTCCTCCTGCAGGAAGCGCTGCGTGTTGTCCTTGTCGCGCAAGATGAGTGCGCGGTTCTCGGCCTCAATGCGTGCCTTGAGCTTGCTCAGCTCCTCCATCTGCACTCGCACTGAGAACAGCTCCTCCTCCACCTGGCTGCGCTGCCGTGCAGCCTCCGTGGCCTCTGCCTTCAGCCGCTGCAGCTCTTCGTCCAGCAAGTTCTTCTGGTGGTCAGTCTCCTCCAGCTGCAGCCTCAGGGTGGTCAGCTCCTGCTCCACCTGTGCCTTCTGCCGCAGGGTCTGCTCGGCGAACTTCTTATGCTTCTCCATCTCCGCATCGGCGGCCTGCTTCTGCCGCAGGGCCGCCTGCTCCGCCTGTGCCCGCCGCGCGGCCTCTTGCTCGGCCTCCTTGCGCAGCTTCTCTGCAGCCGCCTGTGCCTGAGCCTGGGCCTGCGCCTGCTCTTCTGCAGACTGCTTCAGCCGCTCGGCCTCTTCCACCTGCCGCCGGGACTGTGCAGCCTCCCGCTCAGCCTGCACCCGGGCCTCCTCCGCCTCCTCAGCCGCCCGCCGGGCAGCCTCCGCCTCACTGCGCAGCCGGTCCAGTATGCTCTGCTCCTGCTGCAGCGTCTCCTGCAGCTCCTGCTCCTTCTGCTGCACTGCGAAGGCGTGTGCCTTCTCCTCTGCCTGCAGCCGCTTCTGGGCGGCCTCCTGGGCCAGCTGCAGCTGCCGAGTTGACTCCTGCTCCGCTCGCTCCCGCAGGCGCCGCGCCTCCTCCACCTTGGCTTTCAGCCGCTCAACTTCCTCCAGCGCCGCCTTCCGCTGCCGTGCGGCCTCCTCCTCGGCTGCCAGGCTCTTCTGCACGCGCTCCTCGGCCTCACGGCGCCGCTGCTCCTCCTCCGCCGCCAGCTGCCGCTGCCGGGCCGCCTCCTGCTCGGCCTGCTCCTTGCTGCGCAACGTGTCCTCCGCGTTGCTGCGGATGCGCCCCAGCTCCAGCTCCAGCTCTGCCTTGCCGGCAGCCGCCTTCTCAAAGCTCGCCTTCAGCGCCAGGATCTCCTCCTCCACCTGCCGCCGCTGCCGCAGCGTGTCCTCCACCAGCCCCTTCTGCCGCTCCAGCTCGCTCTCTGACGCCTTGCGCAGCTGGGCCAGGCGCTCCTCGATGTCGGCCTTGTGCTGCGCCGCCTGCTCCTCCAGCCGCCGCCGCTGGAAGGCCTCGTCCTCCGCGAGCCGCCGCAGCCGCTCATTCTCTGCCTCCTTCTCCTTGAGCGCGATCTCTGCCTCCGTCTTAAGCCGCGTGGCCTCGCTGATGGCGGCCAGCTTCTCCGCGAGCACCCGCTCCGCCTCGGCCCGCTGCCGCGCTGCGTCTTCCTCAGCCAGCTGCCGCTGCCGCTTGGCTTCTTCCGCCAGGGCGCGCAGGCGGGCGGCCTCCTCCGCCAGCTCGCGGAACCGGCCGGCCTCGGCCTCCAGCCTCTGCTTGGACTTCTCGCTGGTGGAGCGCGACTCCTCCTCAGCCCTCGCCTTGCTGGCCAGCAACACCTCCATCTCCGCCCGCACCTTGGCCAGCTCTGCTTCCAGCTCCTGTCGTTTCTGCGTGGCCGCAGCCGCCTCACGCTGCAGCCGGGCCAGCTCCTCCTCCAGCAGCTGCCGCTGCTGCTCCCCCTGCTCCGTCTCCGCCCGCAGCCGGATCAGTTCCTGCTCCGCCGCCAGCCGCTGCTGCGCAGTGCCTTCCGCCAGCTGCCGCTGCTTCTCCAGCTCTTGCTCGGCCAGCTCCCGCTGCCGCACGGCCTGCTCCTCTGCCTTCCCGCGCCGGCGCGCCTCGCGCTCCGCCTCTTCCTTCTGCTTCTCGGCCTCAGCCTGTGCCAGGCTCTTCTGCTGCGCCACCTCCTCCGCCTGCAGCCGCAGCCGGAGCGCCTCATTGGCCTTGAGCTGCCAGCGCTCCAGCTCCCGCTCCGCCTCCTCACGCGCGCGCTCGGCCTCGGCCTGCTGCTGTGCCCGCCGCTCGGCCTCCTCCCGCAGCTGTGCTACTGCCACGTGCTCCTCCTGCAGAGAGCGCTCCAGCTGTGCCGTCTTCTCCGCAAAGGAGGCGCGTTTGCTCTGCAGCTCCACCTCTGCGCTGCGCTGCGCCGTCTCCAGGGCCACCTGCACCTGTCGTGCCCGCTCCACCTCGGCCTGCCGCAGCCGCCGTTCTGCCTCCTCCGCTTGCAGCCGCAGCTCCTCCAGCGACTGCAGGGCCCGCTGCTTCTCACGTGCCGCCTCGGCCTCAGCCTTAACGCGCAGGGCCAGCTCTGCCTCTGCCTGCCGCTTACGCTGGCTCTCGTCCTGCACCTGCCGCCGCAAGCGCTCAGCCTCCTCCTGCGCCTGCCGCTTCTGCGCCTCAGCTTCCTCTGCCCGCTCACGGAGCGCCTGCAGCTCTCCCTCGGCTCCGCCACGCTGTCGCTCAGTGGCCTCCAGCTGCAGGCGTACCACGCGGATCTCCTCCTCGATGCGCAGCCGGCTGCGCTCTGCCGCCTCTGCCTGTCGGGCCTTGGCCTGGATCTCTGCCTCCGAGCTCTGCCGCAACTGCTGCAGCTCCTCCTGGATGCTGCGCTTCTGCTGCTGCGCGTCCACCGCGGCCTCCTCCCGCCGCACCACCTCCTCCTGCATGCGCTGCTGCAGCTCCTTCGCCTCCCGCTCCGCCTGTGCCTTTGCCTGGGCATGTGCCTCGGCCAGCTGCCGCTGCTTCTCCAGCGCGGCCTCCACCTCTGCCAGCCGCTCACGCTCCTCTGCCCGCTGCTGCTCAGCCAGCCTCTGTGGCCACAGCAGAGAGAAGAAGAGAAGCAGAGAGAGCGTGAGCACGGGCAGGCACCAGCGCCCACAGGGCACACACTGGCATAGTTCACTCAGACAGCGCGGAGCAGGGTTCAGGGAAGACAGAGGCCCCAGCCCGGCTGAGGAGACAGCGTGCACCTGCCCAGGGCGCTCGGGCAGCGAGCGCAGCCAGCTCCACTGTGCTCACCAGCTGGGGAAGGAGGCCCAGGCGTCCTCCCAGCTTCCCGCACAACAGGCGATGGAGACAGACCGACAGGGAGAGAGAGAGCAAAGCCAGAGCTCGGAACCAGCGAGCCACAACCAGCACGCAGCCCTGCCTGAGCTCTGCTGGACACCAGGGGGCCTGGCTCCCATCACCAAACCCCTCTCCCGACGTGGGTGGGAAGCCTGTGTGGGGCAGGGTGGGGCCAGGCGGCCAGCGTGGAGACAGCAGTGCAGACCCGAGCCAGCTCAAAGAAGATTCAGGGACACGCAGGAGGTAAGGAGGAGCCAACAGGTGGTGCCGGGGAACTCCCTCCCTAGCCCCACAACCCGCCACCCCCGACTTCCCGCAGCTAAGGGCTGAATGCAGAGGAAGAGCACACAGGACGCCCACGAGGCTGCTGGGGGGATGCTTAGGAGGGAGAAGAGGCAGCGCCAGCCACTGCATGGGAGCAGCACAGCCGCCAGGCTAGGGGCAGGCCGCAGTGGGATAGGCTGAGCTGGGGGCAGGGGGTGCTGGCAGCACCCGGGGGAGTGGGGGGGGCCACGAGAAATAGCCTCCGGCTGCTCCTCTGGCTGCGTGTGGGGCGTAACAGGTGGCAAGATGGACCCCCACCCGGCTCCCACCCGAAGGGCCGCACCTCCTCCTCCTCCATGCGCCGCAGAGTCTCGCTGATGAACTTGATGTACTGGCTCGTGAGCGTGGTCAGCTCGCTGTAGCGTGTGCGCAGGTCCACGTACTGCAGGGTACAGTCGGGGTCAGCCCTGCGAGAGCCGTGACTCGGGAGGCCCACCAGCCCTTCTCCCAGTGAGGCTCAGCCCCACCCTACCTCCTGGATGACACTCTCCGATCCGGACTGGACCTTGGGCTTCTTGGCCGGGGAGGCCACCGGCTCAAGCTGCGCCTTGTATGTGACCAGCTGCAGTTCATAGTCCTGTGGGAACACACCATGGTCAGCCACCAGCTCTGCCCTCTGGTGGCCCCTGCCCAGCCCACAAACTCTCACATGGGCTTTCCATGGCATGGCCCAGGCTCAGGGAACACCCGCCACCCAGGCAATAGTCCTGGACTCGGTCTGGTGCAGTGGCTGGGCCTCACCTTGATGGCGTTGATGTACTGTTTGGCAAACTTCTGGCACTCCTCGACCTTCTCGCCATGGCGCTCAATCTCCTCCAGCAGGGCCTAGGGGCCGGTGCGGTCAGCATGGCAGCCACAGGGCACGCCCGGCCACCCCATCTCCATCCCCACCGACTGACCCGGGCCCACCTTCTCCTGCTGCAGCTGCTCCCGCACAGCCCGGCTGTCGGCCAGCGGCACAGCCTGGATCTGCTCCTGCCGCTGCCTGGCGTCCTGCAGCCAAGCGCCCAGCGGGTCTGCGGCCTCGCGGTAGTAACGCAGCTGGCGGCCCAGCTGCTCGAGCTCTCGCTGCCGCACGTCGGTCTGGGCCAGCACGGCCTGCCAGCGCTCGAGCAGCTGGGCGACCCGCTCCCGCCAGCGCTCCACCTCCACATCCCGCTCGCCATGCCGCTGCTGCAGTCGCTGCCCCACCTCCTGCGCCCCCCGCAGCTCATCCCGCAGCGCGTCGAACACGGGCTGCTGTGCCTCAGCCTGGGCTCGCAGCTTCTGTTGGGGACAGGAGGGTCATGTGTAGCTTCAGCTGGACCCACAGTACCCCCACCCTCCAGAGGTCCAAGCCCCAAAACGATACCTTCAGGGAGGCCTTGGTGGCCTCGAGCTCCGGGAGGGTGGCCGGCACAGCCTGGGCCTCCTTGAGCTGTTCCTCGTGGGCCCTGAGCACCTCCTCCGCCCCCTGCGTGCTGCGGATCACCAGGCTGATGGTCTTGAGCCTGGCGGGAAAGCAGGGCTCAGGGCCAGGACACGGGGCTCGACAAACAACCCAAGGGGATGGAATCCGAGCCACAGCGAGCCCGGGTACCGCCTGCCAAGTCCAGACCCAACCCTGGGGTCGGCTGGCCCTGTGGTCACAGACTTCAGGGAGAAGGATGTTGGGAGCCCCTGCAACACAAGTCCCCTCAGGCTTCAAGCCTGAAGAGGGCAGAGGGGGTGTGCCAGCCAGAA
>CM052663.1:89109552-89142051 GCA_028533165.1 Leontopithecus rosalia
ACACCAGGGTGGAAATGGCACCATGTGGCAGACAGTGACAGCCCCGTGACGGCGTTGCTGTTTGTGAAGGGTGGACGGGGTGGACGGGGGGTGGACGGGGGTGGACAGGGGGTGGACGGGGCTGGACGGGGGTGGACGGGGGGTGAACGGGGGTGGACGGGGGGTGGACGGGGTGGACGGGGGTGGACGGGGGGTGGACGGGGTGGACGGGGGGTGGACGGGGTGGACAGGGGGTGGACAGGGGGTGGACGGGGTGGACGGGGTGGACATGGGGTGGACATGTGGTTTACAACACAGGAGACCAAGACTATGACGTAACACATTGGAAGTAAATGCAGAGGCCCTTAAGTGCGGGCCAGGAACAGGATGGACGAGAGACAGGTGCGGGATTTCTTCCTGTGCCACTGAAAGTGGATCCACAGCCTCACCACCGCACTCAGCAGCCCCCACGCATCTCTGCTCCTCTCTTCCCCACACCCGAATCTGATCATCAGGAAGTCCCCCGGCCGCCACTGCTGAAGCGTGTCCAGACCTGAACTCTTCTCACCACCTCTGCGGCCACCACCCTGGCCTGGTCCTGCCACTTCCTGGCCATATCTCTGAACAGCCCCCAACTCACTGCCCTCATCCCCTCCTGCACTCTCCCTCGAGGTCACAGCCCTCGCCCATCCCGGCACCCCCCAGCCCACCCCAGCCCCTCGCCTGTGGCCAGGTGCACTCACTTCTCCAGGTAGATGGCAGACAGGCTGCGAACCTGCTCCAGCTTGCCCAGTGTCAGCTCCAGCTCCGAGCGCAGCGTGGGGGCCGCAGGCGATGGCTCTGGCAGGGCCAGGACCTTCTCAGCCTCGGCAGAGAGCCGGGCGACCCCCTTGCCCAACCCCTCCACCTCTGCCTGCGCCTTCTGCAGAGACAGGGAGTGGGAACACACTCACCACTGGGCAGGTGCAGCACACAGCACCCCTTGGGCCGATGGAGGGGAGGTTGGGAGGAGGGGCAGGGAGAGGGACGGGACTGGACAGGGTAGGGAGGCGCCTGCCTGCTGCTCCGCAATGCGCTGGGCACACTCCCGTGCCGGCTCTTTGTCCAGAGGCAGCCGCAGGCGGTGCACAGTGCGTGTCTCGCAGGCCTCCAGCTGCAGCCGGATGTCTTTGAGCTCCGAGATGCAGCGCTGACAGCGAGATTCCTCCTGTGCGCCTGGGAACAGTTCCAGGTCACTCCACTGCCTGCCTTGCGCCAGTCCAACCCGCCAGCCCTGCTGCCCCCCCTACCCTGCTCCAGGCTCTGCAGCAGCTGCTGGTAGTGGTGGCTGCAGGAGCCGTACTCGCGCTCGGCCATCAGCCGGTCCTCAGGCCCGAAGCCGCCGGCGTCCTGGCTGTCCCGCAGGAAGGCCTGGTAATGCAGCTCCAGGCTGTGCAGGGCTTGGTGCTGCTCCTCTGGCTTCAAGGTGCGGAACTGGAGGAAGTAGGTGGGGCTGAGCACCCTGAAGAACACCCCTCCACTCCTCCCACCCAGAGAGTCCCCGGCCGGGGGCAGGAGTACCGTGGCCAGGGACCAGGAGCGGATGAGCTGCACATCACGGCGAAGGCTCTGCCAGGCCAGAAGGCTCTTCATGTCCACATGCAGCTGGTGCCACAGCGCGACCAGGGCCTGGTGCTGGGCCTCCAGCCTGATGGGTCAGGTCCACAGTCAGCTTCACCCATGCCCCGCCCACCACCCACCCCAGCTGCTGAGCCCCCGCCACTCACCTGGTGACAGCCTCCTGAGCCTCCTGGTTGGGCGGGGGCACCAGGAAGCACACAGAGGGCACGGCGGCCTCGCTACCGGTGCTGCTGAGCACTTTCCAGTGGGATGGCTGTGCAGGGCCCACCAGCTGGCACTCATCACCCTTGTGCACGGTCACCTGAGACAAGCAGAGTCGGTGAGGACAAGGCCACACTGTGCCCTGCTTGGCACCCCCACCCCTACTGGAGCCTGGGCCCACCCTCACCTCCACCTGCTTATAGTCGCACACGGCCAGCAGGGGCACACGGCCCCGCACGGGGTAAGCTGGGTGGCGGGGCTTCAGCTGCACGATGGCCTTGGCCCGCTTGGCCAGGCCTGAGAGATGCCCCTTGTATTCATTCAGCTGTTCCTTCTCGTCCTGTGGGGGAGGGTGGCATCCAAATGAGGGCCACAGAGACCCACAGGCCTGCCCCAGGCCCCCCAGGCCCCCCAGCCCCCGGGGCCAGGTCTGTGGGGCCCTCCTGATGCTCCCGGAGTGGCAGCCCTTGGAGGCAGGAGGTGTAGGTGGGACAGGCCTCAGAGCTTAGCCCCAAGCAGACCCACGTGCCCTCACTCCTTCCTGATGCAGACAGGGTGCCCTCCTCTCACCCCACATCATCCGCCACGGCCTGCCAGCTACGCTCTGACGCCTACAATGTCCTCGCCCCTCATCCCTACCCTGTGGGCTGCAGAAGGTCACTGCTTCCTCCCATGCCATCCCACCCCTCTGCGGGGGCCAGGCACTCTCCCAGGCCCAGCCCTGCTGACCTCAAAGGCCATTCCAGCCTCCAGCCCCTCTTCCCTGTCACTCCCCACTGTGTGCCCGCCCTCCTGGGTGACCCTACCCCTGCTCGCAGAGCACAAAGCCCAGCTCCCCTCTGCCCACTCCAGGTCTCAGGCCAAACTACTGGTGCCCCTTTCTACAGCAAACAGACTGATGACAGCGGCTGACTTAAGACTTCTACTCCCTCTGTGGCTGTGAAGGTGGGGGTGGCCCCAGCTCAGACCAACTGCCTCTTGCCTCCCCACCCTGCCTCATTCCCCTCTCGGCTGATCTCCAGACCCCCGTGGTTCCTCCCAACCCCTGCTGGCTCCTCCAGTTGCCCCCCACCCCAGTCTCCAGCGTACCCATGCAGACCAGACTCCAGGCCAGCCTCTCTGGACGAGCACCTATACACCCCGTCCCTCACCTGGGCATCCTGCAGCAGGTCCTCCAGCCGAGTGACAGTGATGGAGCGGTCACAGCTGTACTTCCTGCGCAGCGTCTCCTGCAGCTTCTGCAACTGCTCCTCGGCCTCCCGCACGTCTGAGAAGAACTGGGGCAATGGGAAGGGGTCATGCCGGGCTACCAGGGACCAGAGCCCCAGCCAACATATGCCCTAGGGCAGGCCCAAGAGGGGGGCACTGAGGAGGGAGTGGCAAGGCACCCAAGAGGCCTGGGGAGCACCCTGTCCAAGGCCCAGTTGGGCTGCAGGCAGCAGCTGGCAGCGTCTGCAGACAAAGGGACTCCTGGTCAGAGCTGCACCTGTAACGAGGGGTCCAGGAGCTCCAAGGCTGCCACGGAGCCACAGTGGGCAGGGAAGCTCTGGTTCTCACCTGAAAGTAGGCGGCGTTCTCCTTCAGGTGCGCCTCGATGCAGCAGCACAGCTGCAACATCCAGCTCCACTGCGTCTGCAGGGCTGCCTGGAAGGACTGCAGGACCCCAGGTCCTTGTCAGGACCCACCACACCCTGTCCCCCGTCCCACCTGGGGGCCCAGCGTGGCCCCCACAACCCCACCCCTACCCAGGGAGCACTGCAGGTCCCCTTGGCCCACCTCCACCGTGGGCCGGGCCGGGTGGTCCTCCCGCAGCAGCCGGTCCCCGGCACTCTGGAGCTCCTTGATCTTCTTCTCCTTCAGCTCCAGCTCCCTCATCAGAGCCTGGCACCAAGGCAAAGGGTCTCAGGGCCAGCTGGCCACACCTGACTCTACCAAGCACCCAGCAAACTTGACCCAGGGCTCTGCTGGTCTCTGCCATGGGGGATGACCAGGGCACAGGTAGGGAGGGTCTGTGGGTTCCGGGGCGCCGAGCCACCCTCACCGAGTAGCTGTCCTTCTTGGCGGTCATGTTGGTGTTGCGGTCACTCCAGTCGAAGCCCACCTCCTCCTCCTCCTTCTCGTTCAGCCACATCAGCTCCTTTGTGGCAGCTGCCACGAAGCCGTGTAGGCTCTCCAGGGACCTGAGGCGGGCCTTGGAGGAGTTCTGTGGGTGGGAGTGCGCATGTCAGCAGGCCGTGGCCTACCCACCTACCCCAGCCAGTCCTGCCCACTCACCAGCAGCTTGGCATACTGCAGGTCCAGCCGACCCAGGCAGTCACGGTAGGCGCCCCGAGTGGCGGGGGAGAGCTGGCCCTGCAGCAAATGAGACAGGTGAGCCTGTGGGGTTTGGGCCCGGCCCACCCCGCTGTCCATCGCACAGTGCCACCGACCTCGTCACTCCGTGCCCGCTCGATCTTGGCCCGGAATTCTTCGATGGACTGGTGCAGGCCTCGGTGGCTGCCCAGCTGTGCCTCCACACTGGGCAGGTCCACGCCCCACTCAGCACCGTCCACACGGTGCTGATTCTCCTCCACCCAGGCCAGCAGGTCTTGCAGGTAGCGTAGGGTGGAGTCCTCCGGCTCGGGGCGCCTCTGCAGGGTCACCTGCGTCACCTGGACCGCGGGGGCCGCCACGCCTGCCTTCAGCCGGAGGTTGTACTCGGTGCGGATGGCTACCAGGCGCTCGTGCAGACGGTATACCCTGAGGCAGCAGAGGACTCAGGTAGGCGTCAGCAGGCCTGGGGCCGGAGGAACCCGGTGCCAGGGAGGGTGGGGCGGGACCCACCTGCGGTACATCTGCTCGCCCTGCGGGTGCCGTCCATCCTTGAGGGTCTGCACGTCGTTGAACAGCAGCCGGATCATGCCGTCCGCCTTGTCCAGGTCCCGCTCCACCTCCCCCGCCCGCTGCGGCACTTTGCCTGCGGCCAGCAGCCGGACATCCTGCAAGGCCGTCACCTATGACTTGGAGCCCAGCTGACCCCTGACCTCACGGGGGCCCTAGCCAAGGCAGCCACCCTCACCTGCTTCCCCAGACTCAGTGGACCACTGCCCCTTACCCCCCACCCCCGGCCACCTCACACATCCTCTTGGGACCAACTCCAGAGTATTTCTGCTCAGTCCATGAACTGAGACCCCATGACCCATGTCCTTGGGGTCCCAGGCTTCATCCTTCATCACCCACCCCAGGTAACCAACTCCTCCTGTAACACTGTGGACTCCATCCTCCTGCGCAAGCAGTATAGGGCCAGGTCCTCTCCCCAACACTAAACCGCTCTGGGGGAGGGGGCCTGGCAGGGGGCAAGGCAGCCACTCTGGGTCCTGCCCAGTGGCCAGAAATCAACTCTGCCCAAAGCAGGCAGTGAGAGTCGGCTGCACACCAGGAGGGAGGAGCTCAGGCCTGGATTCCCCACCACAGGCCCCGCCCTGCTCCTGCCCCAGGAGCCCAGCGGACAGCCCCCTCCTGGCTTTCTGGCTGCAGGGCGGGGCAGGCTCCTCCGGCCTCCCTCCCTAGGCCTGCCCCACCCCTCACCGACTGCAGCAGGGCGTCGGCCTGGTTGAGTTGCTCCTCGCACAGCCCCGCCTCCATCTGCAGCTTGCTCACGATGCGCTGAAGACACTCCAGCCTGCGGGAGAAGCACAGGGAAGGGGCCTCGTCAGCCGGGTCTGGCACAGCCCTAGCCACAGGCTGCAGCTTGCCTCCTGCTCTGGCCTCCCTGCCCGTGGCCCACTGTCCTGAGGCGAGTGGGAGCTCGGGTTCCCCCGCCAGGGGCGGGCTGGGGGGGTTTCCTCCCCAGGCAGTGACTCACCCTCGGGTGGTTTCCCTGCCACCACAGGGCCCCACCCACCTCTCAAACTCGCTGCGGAGCTGCTTCTCCCGCTCCAGGATGGCCACATGCAGCTTGCCCCACTCCTTCTCCACGTCCAGCGGGTGGTAGCCAGGGGGCACCTTGAGCTGGCCTGCTTGCACCGCTCCCTGCGGACAGGGCCAAGCTCAGGACCGACATGCAGGGGACAGGGGGCGGGGTGCGGGGCTCTCAGACCTCAGCCCACCAGACCTGGGACAGCCCTGGTCCCAAAGGCAGGGCCAGGTTGGGCTCTGGAAGAGCCTTTCAGGCCTGGGGTTCCAGGACAGCACCCGCGCCTCCCGGGGCCACACTCACCTCCAGGGACTGGTAGATGCCCTTGGACCGGTTCTTGTCGGCCTCCTTGGCTGGGAGCTCCATCTCTTTAAACTTCAAGAACTGACACCACAGTATCTGCGGGGGAACAAGGGTATCAGCAGCCACACCCGGCCCTTAGGGTAGGCCCAGCACCCCTCCCCGCGTGCTCAGCCCACCTCGATCTCCTCAAAGCTGGAGGGGAACCTGCGCTCCTCAAAGGTGGCGGTGTGGTGCCGAATCCACTGCAGCAGCAGCAGCACCAGCTCCCGGTACTCCTGCCAGCGCAGCTGCAGCTCCTGTAGGTGGGTTCGGGCGGCTGTCAAGGGCCGTCAGGGCATCCAGGCCCAAGCCCCCGCCCTCTGGGCCCCCACTCACGTTGGCCCTCACCCCATCCTGCACGTCCGGCACGCGGGGCATGGCGTCATACAGGGACGAGACGTAGGTGATGATGGACTTCTCGTCGGGCTGAGGGACGTCCACATCTGCAGGGAAGGGCAGCTCAGGGAGGGCTCTGGGGCAAGCAGTGGGGAGGGGGAGGAGGGGGTACACAGACATACCCTCGGGGTCCAGGAGTCGAGTCACCCCCAAGTCCCGCTCCGCCACGGAGAAGGCCTGGTCCAGGTTCTCCAGGTTGGTCTGCCGGTACACTTTGTTCATGTCGATCAGCATGGGCCTGGGACAATCAGGTAGCTGGTCAGGTGGGCCAGACAAGACCAGCTGCACCACACAGGCCAGCTCCCCACACATCCCAGCAACCATGGACCTCCCACAGTCACCCTGCCACATGGGCAGAGCTGGAATCACCATGCCACCGCCACACCCAGGAGCCGAGGGGCACAGTACAGGACTACACAGAGCAGAGGGTGCCGGGCAGCTGGGGCTCCCTGCAGTTACCCTGCCCACCAGGCCCCTCCAGAGGCGTCCACAGTGGGCACATACTCCTAGCTGTGAGGACAAGCAGCCCACAGGCCCTCCAGCCTCAAGAAAGCCGTGGTGCTTCTAAAGGGCACCAGGGTGGGGCTGGGCCCTGTTGAACTCCAGCAACCCGAGGCAGTCTGCTGGCACTCACCCCGTTCCTCCTACCCCAACTCCCTGCCCCAACGTGTCTGAAGTTGCCTAGTGGAGGCACTGTGGGGGTGCCCCCAACCCCCAGCCCCCTCCCCCCAGGGCCATGTACTTGTGCCGGTGGATGATGGCGTTGAAGAGGCGGCCGTCTCTCCAGCTGGAGGTGAAGTTGTCACAACGCAGGCCCTGGTACCCCTCCACCATGCGCTGTGACCACAGCAGCAGCTTCTCCTTGGCCGTCATGTCCTCTGACTGCCCGCTCACCTGGATGTCTGAGATCTACCCCCACAGAGGACAGGAGGCCACAGCTCAGCCACAGCTGCCAGGCCTGCCCTGTGCCCATAACCACGTGCTCGAGGGCAGGGGCAGCTTAGCACCCAGGGTGAGTGTGCAGGGCCGCCAAGCCAGCCAAAGCAGCACTGGGCTCCAGGGCCCTTCCCTGTTGGGAAGCTGCTGGGACCAGCCATGCCTTGGGGCCACAAGTCCAACCACTCCAGCCAGGGGCAGCTGCCACCACAGAGCAGGTGCCCGCTCTGCTAGCTGGAGAGGACTAGGCTGCACCCTGCACCTCCAGGGCTGGCATGGACCAGAGAGGAAGGACAGTAGGCACAAGAGGAGCAACCATGTACCCCCAAAGCTGGCCTAGAACCCCTGGGTCTGGAAAAGGCTGGGGGTCAAGCTCCATCACTGGTTGCAAGCTGGCAGGTGGGGCCTCTGGCAGCCTGGCTCTGTACCCAGGGCCATGCTCAGGCCAGGGTCTGCCCGCCCATCCCTAGTTGCCTGTCGTCCTGCCAGCCTGTGTGACTCAGCTGCCATGCCAGCACCAGGCTCTGCCTGCCCAGCTCTCAGATTTGTGGTTTCCTGTGAGGCCAGGACAAGCAGCGGGTGAGTCAGCCCGTGCAGCCTGTGCTGCTGCAGAAGCCTCCCCAGGGCAGGCACTGGGCCTCATTCCTCCATAGGGAGGCTCCAGGCCCTGCCCCACAGGGCCAGAGGGCAAGGATAGGCAGCCGTAGTAGTGAGAGACCTGCGCCCTCAGGCCATAGATCCAGTCCAGGGCTGCAGCTGGCAGGAAGGCACCCAGGTGCCACCATGCCTATGGTGCCAGCCACCTCCCGGGCCACACCCCAGCCAGAAAGCGGATCCGCCTGCCACCAAGGAGCCCAGACTACCCTAGAAACTCCTGCAGGTGGGGGCCTGGGGGCAGCTGTTCTACCTGGAAGTGCAGAATGATTGTCCAGATGAGGCCCAGGGTCAGCTTGGGGTTGCCATCGGCAATATCATCGTTCCTGATGTTCACCAGCTTCACCTGTGAGCGAGGGGCTCTCAGTCACGGCCCATGGGGCAGGGCTGGCTTGGTGAGGGGTCTGGGTGGGGCCCAGGGCCAGGGAGGCAGCCTTACCTGGCGGTGCCGGAGGTAGTCCAGGGCAATCTGGACATTCTGCAGCTTGTGGAAGCGCATCCTCCCCTTCTCCCGGGGCTGTGGGGAGGCACAGTCAGCACCCACAGTGGAGCTGGAGCACCCAGGCTCTACCCTCAGCACCCCCAAAAGCACCACAGTGACTAAGCCAAGGGTCTTCCCCAGTGGGCAATAGCCCCCCTCATCCCAGGTTCACCCTCCCCTGCAGGGAAAGGGAGGGCACCGGCCCAGGGGCCAGGCCAGGCCCAGCAGGGGCTCGGGAAGTCCAGCGATCCAGGCCGAGGGAAGGAAGGAAGGGGTGGGAGGAGACAATAGCCAGGAAGCCTGGTGTGGAGGGCAGTGGCACTTAAGGGGGGTTCCTCCTGCCCAGCAGTGGCAGCCTTAGCAGCTGCTGGTGGGTCCCAGGCCAGCTCTGGGCAGCACAGTGGGCAGGCAGCTTGACACCCAACCACCTGCCCACCCAAGAGCCTGGCAGGGCTCAGCCGATGGGCCTCTAGCCCCCAGAGAGCTGGGCTCCACGGTCTTGGGGAGCTCCCGTGCCGCTGCGTCCGGCAGTCACAGCCACTCACCAGGCGTGAGCTCCTGGTTACGTCCCGCTCCCTCGGCTGCCCAGCCAGGGCAGGGCAAAGGGTAAAGGGCAGAGGTCAAGGTTCAGAGTCCAAGCAGCAGAGAAACCAAAGCAGAGCAGAGCATGAGGTTACTGTGTCAGGGACCCAAAGCGGAGGGCAGCAAGGCCCAGAGCACCGAGGTAGAGGGGTGCAGCCATTCCTAGGCCAGGCCCTTGGCTGTGCTGCCCAGCAGCCTGGGCCGGAGGCGCTGCCGGGGACAAGGCCAGGCTGCCCCAGGGAGAAGTCAGGAGGGATGACCTGACTTCTGCGTAGGGTGGGCGGCCAGAGAGGCCCCAAGGAGGGAAGGCAGACAGGGGTGTCCAGGTGGGGGCAGGCAGGGCCCGGACGGGGCAGAGGCACACATACCAGGCTGTCCCCCGAGAGGACCTCCAGCAGGGAGATGAGGTTGTGGCCATCGCGGAGGTCTTCATACAGGTCACTGATGTGCCTCTGTGCCTGTGGGGACAGCAGCAGCTGGGGTGGCCACAGGTCCCCCAGAGCCACCAACAGGCCCTGGGGGGCCGACCCACAGAGTGAGTGCTGGTCCCAGAGGGAAGGAGGCGGGAGCTGAGGAGGAGGAGGGAAGGCGCCCACAGAGCACGGCCCTGCCCCTTGGAGGCACCTACCTCTGCCCTCCAGTGCTGCAAGGGGAGACCCGAGGAAGAGGAGGAAGAGAGAGACAGGAGCAGGCGTGCGAAGAAAGAAGACAGAAAATAACAGGTTTCAGAGATGAAAGGTGAGTGCAGGCAGCGTGAGGACAGCCTTGGGCGGCAGGGGCCACCCTCCCTCAGTGCCACCCACAGCCTCAGCCCCTGTGACACACACACGCATGTGCCACCAACCTTGATGAGGTGCTTGTTGACCCACTTGGTGAAGGTTTTCTTCTGCACACGGTCCCGCTCATCTGGGGGAGACAAGACCAGCTGACCTGGGGCCTGGGAGAAGCCCTGGGAGCCCACAGGTGACCACCATGCAGACACAGTGGCCTGTCTGGCCAGGTCCCACCTCAGGGGAGCCCCAAAGCCCCCTCAGATCACACACGGAGCCCCAGGCACCCTCACCGCAGCCCAGCCGGGACAGCAGAGAGCCAGGTGCCCGGGGCCCAGCAGTCTCGGTCCAGACGGGGTTCACGCACAGCCAGGTGCAGCCGCCCCACCCCCACCTGTTCCCCAGAGGAGACAGGAGGGTCCTGGGCCACACCCTGAGCCCACAGCACACACAAGTCCCATCCTGCACTCCCCCCACCCCCCACAGACTGAGACCCAAGTAGGCATGTGCCAGGGCCAGGGCCCGCGGGTATTGAAAGGGGAGCTCTGCGTCCTGATGGGCAGTGGGCCCTTCCCAGAGCACAGAGTCCCTCCACCGCCCAGGCCCTACACCTGAGGCTTGGAGGCCCCCGCTAGCCTTGCGGAAGCTAGTCGGCCTCCTCCATGTTGGGTGGAGATGGCTCACCCCCGACCCTCCTTTCTAAGACAGCCCTCCACCCGGTGCCAAGGCTTCCTGCCACAGGAAGTGGCCTCCCGCCTACAGGGACCCGCCCTGCCTGGCGGGGGTGCCGGAGGGGAACCCCCGCTACCTTTCTTGCCCTCAGAGGCCCTGAGCACCGCCAGGTACAGGTTGTCCTCCGAGCTGGTTCTCTTTCGGCCCAGGCCTTCAGGCTCAGGCACGCGGAGCTGGTACTGAGACATGGTGCCGCCCCCACACCTTCGTCACCCGGACCCTCAGCCTCAGGCACAGTGCTCTGGGCAGCCCCGCGTGGCACACAGGCAGCTGAAGGCTATCGGCCCCACGAGACGCTCCCTGGGCACAGGCTCCGCTCAGAGCTGGAGTCGGTGTGGCCACTCCCTGCCTGCTGTAGTCCCGGAGAGGCCGGCCCGCCCCCAGGGCCCCACCCCACACCGCCAGGGAGGGGAGTGTCCCGGCGGGAAGGAGCAAGGAGCCCCTCCCCCATGGTCACGCCCTCGGCCCACCAGAAACAGGAAACCGGAGTTTCCTCACCCATCCTGCCCACTGCAGCCCCCTAGGGGGACCTGGGGGTACAGGGGACCTGGCCCTTCACTGCACACTAACTGGTGCCAGGACAGTAAAGGCCCACAGGCCATCCCCACGGCCACCCAGAAGGACCCCCACAACAGAGGGAGGGGCTCCCCCTGGGAGGGGCTCCGAGGCCACGCCTCTCTTTAGAGCTCCCTCTAGGCCCTGCTTCAGCCTCTGCCCACCCACCCCACCGGGGTGGACTCCGGAAGCCTCCACCTGGCTAGGGGAGGGGGCCTGCTCCCCATCTCCTCTGGCAGCCCCAGCATCGCACCTCCTCACAGACCTGCTCGAAGGGAAGCTGGGACCACACCCTACTCCATGTGCCCGCCAGGCTCCTGCCCCAGGGCCACTGGGGTCCCAAAGCAGGCCTGGCCCCACCCAAGCTGCCCCCCCCCCGCACGTCCTGGAGCACTGCCTGCCTCAGGAGCCCACCTTGGCACAGGCAGACTGGCAGCACACCTCAGGCCGGAGGCACGTAGCTGAGGGCTGACTCATGGAGGCCGGGCTTTGTGGGGGGATGGAGCAGCGGGAAGCCCCAGGAGGGGCCCAGCCAATGAGTCAGAGATGGGGAGGGGTCCCAGGCCAGTGACTCACAGAAGGGAAGCCACACCTGGGGCAGGACCTGGGCGACCCCAGGGTTAGGGGATGCTGTTTGCATCTGGGTGGGGCTCAAGGGACCCAGCCTCAGCTGTAAAGGGCAAAGGGCCTGTGCTAGTTGGGGCCTCTGGCTCCCTGGGGTCCAGGGCGGAGCTGCCTCTGGCCAGCTTCTGGGCCTGCCCAGCCCACCCGACCGCCATAGGAAAGAATGTGCTGCCCCAACCACAAGAATGTTCCAGCCCCACATCAGGCTGATTCGGTCCAGCTGGGAGCAGCACTCGACCTCGGTTCTGGGAAGAGCTCACCCCACCCCATTCCTACTGACCCTGAGGCTGTGAGGGGCACCAGAACCCCCACAATGGGGGTGCCCAAGCCCCCAGACGTGGGGAAGCCCACCCCAAGCCAAGGGGCACAGCCAGCCCCCAGGACTCTGCCACGTCTTACATCAGCCCCCGGTGAGGATACACCTTGGTCTCCACGCCTGGACTCTGAGCCTGGCATAAGATTCAGGCAACCCTCTTGCCCTGCCTGTCCAGCCCAGCAGCCTCCAGAACCTCAGGAGGCACCAGAAGCTCCCAAATCCAAATGTGATCCCGCAGTGGTCACATCTCCAGTCATGTGCCCAAGGGCACGCCACATCTGAGACATCTGCCGACCCTCCCCAGGCCCGGAACCACTGGAAACACTGCCTGCCTCTTCAGAAGGCCCGGGCCCAGCAGCCGCCCTGAGGCCAAGCACCATGCCGAGACCCTGCTGGGTATGGGCTCTGGGGACCCGGCAGTGAGCAGGTGGCTCCTGCCTGCAGGAAAGGGGCTGCTACTCTGCTGAGGAACAGGGTGTGTGATCCTGGAACAGCGAGGAAGGTGGGCACGGGGAGTCCAGGACAGCTGGAAACTAGGAGCCGGGGCCAAAGTCCACCCCAGCCAGGCCCCTGTTCCAGCCACTAACAGCCTCAAAGATGCCGCCCTGGGCAGGGCCAGGGCCAGGAATGGGGCAGGGTGGGGACTCGAGACAGAGACAGGGCAGCAATGAGGCTGGGCGAGGAGAAGGGCTCGGGCTCCATCAGGGGCCTCCACCTCCCAAGCCTGGCTTGAGCTCCCCTTCCCCCTGCCTGCCTCTGGGTGCCTCTTTGCTCTGAGCTCCTCCCCACCCATCACATCCCCCTCCCTTCCAGCCCTGCCTGCCCTTTGACCGCTACGGTGGATGCCGGTCCATCCTATTCCGACCCTAAAACCTAGACACTCACCTCCCCCGCCCAGCCAGGCCACGCCCACCCCTGCGGCCGCAGCTCAGCGGGCTCTACCACCCAGTAGACGCACACAAAACACCTGCCTGGCACCTGTGGGGTCCAGGGCAGCCGACCCTCGGCCGCCAGCCAAGGCGACACTGCCGTGGCCCTCTGAGCAGTATCGCCCCCCCCGCCCGTTTTACAGGTGTGGACACTAAGGCTGAGGCCCCGCAGCTAGTGGAGGCGGTCCTAGGACGGAAACCCCAGTGCTGGGAAGGGAATCCCACTGGCCCTGGACTGGGGCAAATCCAGAGACGGCCTGGAGCCCCGCCTGCAGCACCTCCTCCCTCCCCCGCGCCCCGGCGTCGGGAAACTCGGGCCGAAGCCCAGGCTGGAGGCGAGCCAGCCCCGCCCCTCCAGCGCCTCCTCCAGCGACAAACACACGGGGTAGGGGAACGTCACCCCGCCTCCTCCCCAGGTGTTTCCGGAGCGCGGAGGCTGCACCTGGCCTAGGCACCACCCCATCCCAACCCGGCAGCGGTTCCCAGCACAGACCCAGCCCCACCAGTGAGCGCGACGCTGGCCCCCCTCGGTGCCGCCGGCCACGCCGCCGACCCACCTACGCAGCACAGCTGCCGGTAGAGGTAGCCCCTGCGGGCCGGCTCACAGCCGCTGTCCAGCCAGCACGGCCGCTCCAGCGAGACCGCCCTCGGCGAGAAGGCGCCCCCTGCCCCCCACATGCCTGCCGCCGCCTGAGCCCTGGTTCGGCCCCGGACGGTGGGGCGAGCCAGACCACGGCGGCGCCCCTGCTTCCAGCCCACGCTAGGAGGCCGCCAGCTCGGCTCTCCACCTCCCCGCAATCTGCCCTCCGCGGAGCGAGGCCCAGACCCGAAGAACCTGCCCCTGGCGCGCAGCCCCGCCCAGCGCAGCCAGGAAGCCGCGCCCCAACGCACTGGCCGGGCCGGGAAGCTGAAGCGGCCTGGGAGGGAGCTCTCGGCAGGATGTAAGGTGGGGGGGTGCGGGGCCCAGGGAAGAAAGCAGGGCAAGGGGCCCGGCAGTGCGGAGACAACGCTGGGGGCAGAACCGAGGGGCTGAGCGCCGTCTGGCACCTCCGGGGAGCAGAGGCATCCCATGAGCCAGGACCCTGGCCGAAAGGGGCAATCGTGGGCTGAGGTGGGGAGGGAGGGACAGTGTCTGGTCCTCAGCCAAAAACATGGATGGGAAAGAAGCCCTCAGCCCGTCTCATCCCGGCAGCTGAGTCCCTGGCAGCTCGGGGTGTCCCCAGCACCACGCCTAGAAGCCCCATCTTGACTCATCTCAAGTATGGGAGATCCAGCGGAGGAGCTGAGCTGGACAGACCCCCCCATCCCCACTGCAGGAGAGGCCCAGCCGGCCAGGTCCCCGGTGGGGCAGTCCCTCTGGCCAGATGCCCAGGCTGCTGCCTAATCCCCATGGTCCCAGGCTCTATTCACTCCCGCCCCGCCCCATCCTGTGCTGGGCCTGGCTGCCACCTGGGACCACAGCCCAGGAGCTGGTGACTTTGAGCAGGGAGGCAGGGCACAGCGTGGCCGCCCCCGCCCCCTGTGAGGCCTTCCAGGCCCTGCCTGAGGGCATGAGAGCACCTGCCTCACCTGTGTGTGACTCCACCCCCTGCCCTGTGGGTGGGGAGCCAGCTCCACCTCAGTGCTGGCCAGAATAGGCACCTGCCTCACCTCTCCCTGCCACAGGCTTCCCTTCACGAGGGGGACGCTCCTGCCCTGCCTGGCCTCCCCTTCCACCCACCTGCCCGACACAGGCTGCAGGCTGAGGGCTGCCGCATAGCCCGCTCTGCGCTGGGACTGCAGCAGGGTCAGGGTCTACACTGCAGGGTGGGTTGCGGGGGCTGTCACTGACATTCAGCTCGGGGACAGGAAGGGGAGGGCACAGGGAATGAAGGGGCGGGAGGGAGGCGGACCCTCCGCCACACCCGGAGTCCCCAGCAGGGGCTTACCTTGCTCATCCCGTGCCCATCGACGTCCCCTGCGCCAATGCCACACAGCGGCCAGGGTGACGACATGGCCCACCACCACCAGGGAGGGGAACAGGCTGCCCGAGGGCTCCATGGCCACCAGGCAGAGCCGCCAGGGCCGCCCTTCCCACTCCAGAAACCCGCTGCTTCAGGCTAGACAGCCCCCTCCCTGCGTGCAGGGTGAGTGAGGGGGAGCATCGGGACCGGAGCCTGCCCTGCCCGCAGGACCGCCCCACACGCCGCAGCAGCCCCGAGACAGCTCCCGCCCGCCTCCTCTCCTCCTCCCTCTGCCAGTCCGGCCCTCGGCGCCTCCCCACCCGGCCAGCTCAGCTGTCCCTGCGCTGAGCTACCGACGCTCAAGGTTAGCGGGCCTTAACCCCTGCGTCCCCGCAGCCACACCCGCTGGGAGGAGGGGCCAACCACAGCCCCCCAACACTGCCCGCAGCCTTGGCACACACCCTCTCTCCCAGCCTCCCCCTGCTATCCCCGCCAGAAGAGGGGCCTGAGCAGCCCACTCTGCCTCCAGGGCTGCCCTCTGGGGACAGCTGCCGGGCACAGAGGGATGCCAGCGCCCCCCACCCAAGCCTGCAGCTGATCCCACCACACTCAAAGACCTTCGCCCTCCTCACCAGCCCCAGCGCCCCCCCACCGCCGAGTCGGACTGCAGATAGAGCTGAGGGGGTCTGGGTTAGGGTGCAGGAAGTAGGCTGCCTGCAGGATGAGGGATAGGGAGCTTCTGGCCTCCAGCCTCAGCGCCCCAGCCCTCTGGCTCTGGTCCTCAGCAAGCGGCCAGGCTTTCACAAGACTTTCAAGGGCTGCCCACCTACCGGGCACGATCTTCATCGGGGACAGTGGCAGAACCCCACGGGGCAGACAGTGCGGGCCAGGGGTGTGGGAGGTCACAGGCCCCTCAGAGGAGGCACAGGCCGCGGCGGCAGAGTCGGGTGGGAGGAGGGCCCGGCTGTGCTGCTGTGAGCAGCAGCGCATGGGGGAGGGGAGTGGTGGGCAGGGGCCCAGGGGATATAAATATCCAAGGAGGGCTCAAGGGGACGGTCACCACCCAGACTTAGAACATGACGCATGGCTCGAGGGCACCTAGGCCCTGCGGCAGTAGGGTCTGGCTGGGCAGTGCCACCTGACACCTCGGTCCCCCAGCTCCCGCAGGGGTTCTAATGGAACAGGGCATGGGGGGTGGGGGGCGTGGGCTCATGTCCCTGTAGTCCCTGCCCACCTGGGGGGTGCACTTGGAAAGGCCACAAAGGCCAAGACGAGAGGCCGCCCGTTTTCCCAGAGGGCCCTGCGCAGGTCACTCAAGGCAGCACCTGGCCCCACCGGTGGCCCGGACAGCTGCCCCAAGGTCACGCACAGGCCTGGGACCCAGGCAGCCCGAAATCAGGGCTCTAGCCACCCAGGCAAGTGCCTGCCCCACAGCACAGGGGGCGCCTCCAGCCTCAGGCCTCTCCTGGGGTCCTGGGGGATCTGGGATGGGGTCACCCCTCCTGGGCCTGGCTCCAGCCAGGAGCCCCGAAGCCCTGCTCTGTGGAAGGCCTGGGTCAGAGGGTTTGGCCACAGGCAGGCCCATAGCATACATATCCTGTAGTGCAGCTGGGGAAACAGGATGTGGGGCGCACACAGTTCCACTCCTCTCACCCAGGACCCTCCTCTGCTGGGTGCGCCCCTCAGGCCCAGAATGCACGTTGACAGTTCCACTGCTCCAGGCACCACATGGAACCCTAAGTGAGCCCCATGAAGTCCTGTACCACGAATGCGTCATACAGACGAGGAGCCTGAGGCGCCATCCGACGTCCCCCACGCTGCCATCTGAGCCCAGGTGGCCCCCAGTGTATTCACCTCAGCCCACAGCAAGGCACAGTGAACCAGCCTGGCCCCGGCCACTGGGCAGGGCACCCTGGCCCATGCTGGGGAGCTCAAGGACAGCAAGATGGCTGGGGCCAAGTGGGCCCACCCCAGCCTCCTGCTCTCCAGCCCCACACTTCAAAAGGTGCTGCTGAGGGAAATGCCTGCCGGGGCCTGCTCTGGGCGGCCAGGGGTTGGGCGGGCCCAGGCAGCCCTGAGGGTCAGGGATACCCGCTGCCCCAAAGGCATGCCAGAGAGGGCCCAAATCCCAGCTGAGCCCAGGACAGCATCCGGCCAGCAGTGGGCAGGGGCCGGCAGGCCGGACGTTTCAGCCCACTCCCTGCCTCAGGCCAGGGAAGTCTCCGAGGAGCCTGTGACTCAACAGCCTGGGTGAGAACCAGCTCCCGGAGGCAGGAGTGCTCCTGGCTGGCAGGGGGCAGTTCCTCTACCACTCCACTGAGCCAGGACAGGGCCCGTGGTCCAGGACACATCGTACATGCTCCTGGGGCAGCTCCGAGAGGGGGCCGTGCCTGTCCCTGCATCCCAGATTTTGGCGTCTCAGAACTGTGGGCATCAGGAAGAGACAGGTCTGCCAGGAGCAGCCCCAGCCCCCTCGTGGCCCTGCACAGCCAGAGGCCTTGGTCCCCGGCTCCCCTCCTCTGCCTCCCACAGCCTCCAGCTCTGCCTGCCCTACCTTGGCCCAGCTGAATCAGCTCCTCCATGCTGTACCTGTCCATGGTTGCTGCACACGCCAGGCTGCTCTGGGAGCCGGCAGGGAGGAAGGCCAGGCAGGAAGGAGGGAAGGGGTGGGAGGCGGAGGGAGGGCCAGGCCCACCCGTGCCCTGGGAACAGCGGCTCCTCCTCACAGCCACCCCTTAGTCAGTTGACGGAGCTGAAGCCCAGCAGACTGACGGGTCAGACCAGCCCAGCAGACCCGCCTGGGGGTGCAGGGGACTGGCCTGCCTGCAATTCCAGAGAGCCCTCTGGCCCCAGCCCATGGGTCTTCCCTACTGTGCCTTGCCCCGCCCAGCAGACCCCACCCTGCAGCCTCCCCTTCCCGCTGCAGGCCCCACCAGCACAGCCTGCCACCCCACCCACCCTCCCACCCACATTCCAGGCATCCATGTGCCCAGCGGCAATTTGTGAGCCACTCAGGAGCAGAGCCCCCACTGTCCACCCCACCCCACTCATTGAGACCCACATTCCTCAGCCCCAAAGGTGGTCCCTTCCTCTACCTGAGTCCTCCCAGGCACCGTGTCCAGGGGCGACTGTCTCCACACCTCCACCTAGCTGCTTGTGGACCAATGAAGTACAAATCAAATCCCGCCATAACTCCACTTAGAAACTTGCCTGCGATCGACAGAAATCCCACAAACAGGTGACTCAGCCAAGCCAGTGATACCTGCGGAGATACCGTCAGAGAGCTGGCCAGGCCACAGTCCACCTCCACCCAGGATACCACGCGGCCGTGAAGAAGGGCAAGGCAGCCAGGCCACCTCCAGGAGCCCACCTTGACGCAGGGCTACAGAGGGTCAAGTGGGGAGGTCGAGGCACAGGCGTGCCTCCTCCATGGGGAGGGGAAGTGGTGGCGGCTACACCGGCCCCTGCTCGTTCCTGTGGGAAGCAGCTCTAGGTGCCATAGGTGGACAGCGCTCAGCTGGTGTCTCCTCCACACAATCCTGGGTTCCTTTTGAATTTTGAGCCAGGCAGAGCATCACTATTTGAATGTAAATTATGGCTGGGCACTGTAGCTGTAATCCCAGCATTCTGGGGGGCCAAGGCAGGTGGATCACCTGAGGTCAAGAGTTCAAGACCAGCCTAACAACATGGAGAAACCCTATCTCTAATAAAAAAATACAAAATGAGCCAGGCATGGTAGGACACGCCTGTAATCCCAGCTCCTCAGGAGGCCAAGTCAGGAGAATCGCTTGAACCCGGGAGGCGGAGGTTGCAGTGAGACAAGACTGCGCTCCAGCCTGGGCAACAGAGCAGGACTCCATCTCAAAAAAATAAATAAAACTGAAATGTAAATGAAACTCACATATAAAACCTGCTTCAACAGCTTCCCAGCACACCAAGCAACCAAAACTCCCTGCCGCAGGCCCAGGGCCTTCCCATGAGTCCTCGTCTCCCTCTGTCCCTCTCTGGGCTGCTCCTGGCAGGGCAAGGCACCTCCTGAGAGAGCCTTCCCTGATTGCTTCTAAAGCCACCTCCCTATCGCTTTCTCCTCACCCAGTTCACGCCACATATCTGGGTCCCCCGGGGCAGGGGCTCCATCTGGGTATGGCCCTGACCTGCACATGGCTAGACAAGCAGATGGACGGATGGCTTCCCACACGGATGTGCCACTAGCAGGGACAAGCAGATCACCAGGGCACAGAGGGGGCGGGGCCTCACAGCAGGGGTACAGCTGGTGCTCCCTAGCCAGGGCTGGATGGAGAGGGGCAGCCCATCTGACAGAGCCATCGTGGACCAGCAGTTGGCACACAAGCTCCGACCCTGCCCTTTTGCCAACTTCGGAGAGGTTGTGCAGTGGGGAAGAGCAGGGCAGGGCACCGCTTGGTCACTTTAAAACTCGGAGAAGTCCATGGTCTCAGGTATCCTCAGAACTGCTCCAGCCTGTATGCAGGGCCACCATGACCCCTGCGCTGCCTGAGGCCCTGGCCCTCTGCCACACCCTACATCTGAGCCCCACCCTTCCCCTGGCTTCCCATCCCCAAGCTCAGCCCGTGAAGTCAAGGGGAGAGGGGTCTGAGCCTGCTGGCCCTGACTCATCCCGGAGCTACAGCTCGCTTCCTGTTGGAAACTCTGAGCTGCCGCTGGTGGCTGTGGCTTCGGGGGGGACTGAGTCACCTCCATCGGGGAGGGGTGTCCTCCGCTCTGCCCGCTGTGGCCACACCCAGCCCCCCCCACCGTTGGCCCTGCCGCCAGCTGCCCGCCAAGCTGGCCCAGCCCAGCCATGGACAAGGAAAGAGAAAAAAGGAGGGGAAGGGCTCCAGTCACCACACCCAGGAGTTGAGCACAAGGAGGCTGGGCTGCCAAATGGCCGGAGGTGGGTGGGCAGCAGTGTTGGGGGGAGGGGGAGCAGCCAGCAGAAAGGCCCCGTGGGCTGGGGCTTGGACTACACACCTGGCTGAGTGGTCTTTGTCTCACGCCTCCTCCAGGAGACATGTCGCCCATTTACAGAGGAGGTGGAGAGGCCACAAGACCTGCCCAAGGCTGGGGAGAGAGCCAGGAGGGGAGGCCAGCCTCCACCCCACAGCCCCATGGATCCTCCCAAACGGACTCAAGGCAAGCCCCTAACAAGTTCAACCTACCTCAGCCTGCCAGCACCAGGGCTCTGCCTGGCACCCCTCGAGGGCAGCTGTGCCCCAACCCTGGGCCTCCCCTGGCCTCCCCCACACCTCGGGCAAACTCCTGCCCACCTCAAGAGCCCCACCCCAGGCCCCCCTTCTTCAGGTGGAGACAGCAAGCTGCTTCCCAAATGCCAGCCCCAGAGAGGGAGGTGGGGCCACGCCGGCCTTCTGCTGGGGGCCAGGGCCCTCCTGAGCCAGCCCGGCACTGAGGGCGGAGTGCTCCAGTGTGTAAGCTTCAGGCTGCACGGGACACATCTGCCCACCTGGGTCCTGCTGGTACAGGTGCTTGGGGACAGAGGGAGGCCACAGAGAAGGTACAGAGCAAGGGGTCTCTGGAAGCCTCTGGGATGACAGGACCTGTCTTGTCCTGCGGGACCTGGTTCATACTAGGAAGGGCTCATCTAGGCCCCAGGTTAGGCCAGTACATACCACAGCACAGCCTGGCCTCTGCCCTGCCGGAGGAGCCTCCTGCCTGGACCCTGTGCTTCTCCCCATCCTGCCCGGGGCTGTCCCCGGCCACCACCAAGCCCAAGCTGGACAAGCGCTGTTACTGGTCACACTAGGCGCTCCATGCAACAGCAAGCCTGACCACCAACCACCGCTGCAGGGGAGGCGGCCAGGCCACGTGCTGGAGGATGACCACCCACGTCCGGCGCCAGCATCTCCTCAAACACCCCACCCATCTCAGTGCCGAAGGGGCCTCCAGGCAGACAGGTCACTGGGACGGGGGAGGAGGCATAGGGGCGAAGGCAAGGTCAGTGCTCAAGAGAAGGCAGGGGGCGCCCCGGGCTATACCTGGGGAGGCGCTGGCAGCACCTGCAGGCTCCTCCTTGGTCTAGACACCCCAAGGTTCCCAGCTGAGGAGGAGGAGCCACGTGGCTCCACAGGCAAGAGCACCCCACACCTTCGGGCAGGGGGCCACCTGCTGGTGTGAGCGACACTCCGCACACCAGCTGACCACTACGACCCAGGCCCAGGTCCGAAGGAACGACAACCAGACCCCCCACTTTCCACCCCTCAAGACCTGGGGTCAGGGTGCAGCTGACCTGTGGCTGGAGCAGGGGCAGGCTCCGGGCTGGGCCTGGCCAGGGTTCCCAGGGTGGTGGCAGGCACCACAGGGGTCTCAGGTGACACCTTCTCAGGCTCCTTCCGGCGGTAGACCCGCTGCTCCTCCGCAGGCAGTGGCCCCCGTTTGGGTGGGGAGCTCAGGGGACCCTGCACAGCCTGCACCTGTGGGGTGCGGCGTGCGGGCATCACCATGGCGACGGGGCGGCGCACACGTTGCAGAGAGGCGGGCACGATCTCCGGTGGCAGGTGCAGGTATTGGCGGAGGTGGGCAATGCCTTCGTTGGTGAGGTACCAGTAAAAGTGGCGCCAGGCAAAGGTCTCTCGGACCAGGCCCCGTGCCCGCAGGGATGCCATGGCCCGCATGACCTGCAGGTTGGTGACGCCGGGCACATGGGGGTGCAGGCTGCGGGGCCGCCGGTCCTTCTTGGCCACCATCACACCCTCGCGGAAGAGCACCTCATAGATGGCCCGCAGCTGGTCCCGTGGCATGAGCATGCCCGCCACCATGGCTGCTGGAGCCGGGAGGGCAGCGCAGGGGCAAAGGCAGAGGGCAGGATACCTCGAGAAGGCTGCTCGAGGCTCCCGCACTATGGGAGGGGGCGACAACGGCCAGCGGCAGGGCAGGCAGGCAGGCTGGGGCGCTGAGCTTGAGGGCAGACTCCCGCCTATGCAGCTCGTGGGGCTCTGTGCAATCCCTGCCGGCACTGCCGGCTGCCCGCCCTCCTCCAGGACGCCGGGCCGGCCCCCTCTGACTCAGCAGCTTGGCGGCCCCTCCCACCCACAGCCAAGGGGCCCTTGCAGAGTGGGGGGCACCTCAAGAGGCAGCACCACCTCCACAGCTGCCCCTTCCCCCACCAGGCCCCAGGGCTCCAACGTCAGAAATGACATCAGGTTCTAAACACATCCTTCAAAGTCCCTAAGACTGTGCTGGGGCGAGTGGGGGCGGATATAGTCCAAGAGTCTAAAGAAGAGGGTGGCAGAGCAGGCAGCGGGTCCTTGGCCGGGGTGTGGGCTCTGGCTTCACAAGGATCTGAAGGGGGGTGCTGGGCTGCCAGGCCTGGAGGGATGAGAGGCTTGAGCTGAGAGGACTAGGGCCTGGGGAAGAAGCCGGGGTCTTGGGGGAGGAAGTCCAAGGGGGGTGGCTGGGGGCAGCTGCCAGAGCACATGGGCGGGCTGGCTGCAGGCACCGTTGCTGCTGTCCATCAGGCAGGCAAAGCGACAGAGCCCCCACCTCCACACACCAGGCTTAGAGGCGATGGCCACCCAGGTTAACAATTCCCGTTCCAGGTCAGATTAGGGGTGGCCACTCCAAGCCCACAGCCCTTTGAGCACAGCACCAGCTAGAGGGCTCTGAGAGGCGCCTCTATCCACCCCCACCTCCAACCCAGCTGTCGGAGGCCAGAGACTCCCAGCTGCCACAGGGAATCAGAGTCACCAAAGTCCTTACTGCCCACAGACGCCCACCCTGGGCAGCCCAAATGCCCGTCTGTGGGCCAGATGGATGGCTGCAGAGTGGAAGAATGCCACGCCAGGAGACGGCCAGGGCTCAAGGGAAGGGAAGCGGAAACAGCCCTGAGGCCCTGCCGCCTGGCCCAACCACACCCATCATCACACCGCCCCCCCACCGCCCCCACCGAGGGTCCAGGCATGGGAACCCCACCCAACATTCCCACTGTCCCACGTTGTGCTCCAGGGACCCCCCAGCTGGATCCCTGCTCGCCCCAAGCTGACACACCCCTTCCCACCAAGCACGGCAAACCCGGGAACTGATTATAAATAGGGCGGGGCGGGGGGGAGGGGGGATCCCGAGGTGGGAGGCGCTGGCCAGCGGCGGCAGGCGGCCAACGTGAAGCTTGTGGGGGCGGGTTTATGGGGCCGTCGCCATGGCGCCATGGTGCAGGCGCCAAACACAGTCACACACACACACACACACACGCACACACACACAGACACACGCGCGCGCGCCTGCACAGCAGTGTGGTGGCGGGGAAATTCTGAAGGCACAGCCACTGTGCCCACAGCCCTCCAGCAGGGCCAGCTCCGTACCGCACGGCTCTCCCTTCCTCTGAAGCCAGACCCAGCCAGGAAGAGCCAGCCTCAGGAGGTGAGGCTCAAAGAAGATGTGGGGACCAAAGCGGCCACGCCCCTTGGCCACCAGCACCTGCGGACCCTCCACCCACCCGGGCTGTGGCTTTGGGAACACCACCAGCTGGGTCCAAGCCTGCCCAGCCCTGTGCCCACAGAGGTCCCTACCCTTGGTGTGTCCCTCAGCGCCCCCCACACGGTCCACCGCATCTTCCTGGCAAGATTCCCTAACTTAATTCCCCCCAATCTGCAGGCGCCCCGCCAAACCAATGTAGGCATCACCCAGATACCCACACTGCCCCAAAATGACCCTGAGGCACACCCAGGGAAGGTCCCGTGGCCTCAGGGTCTCTCGGACACAGCCCTGCAGGGGTGCTCAGCCTGAACCCCGCTGGGCCGCCAGCCCGCCCAGCCCCGCCTCCCCCAAGCCGGCTCCGGGCAGGAGAGGGCGGCAGCTTCCCGCAGCAGGGAGGGGCGGGACTCAGTGGAATCCCCTCCCTCCACCAGCACGGGGCCTGCAGGCGGGAAAGGAGGCCGCAGGGAGGAGCCCGGGGCAGAATGTTCCCGGCCCATCCTGCCAGCTCCGCACACGCCCCCCCTGCGGCAGGCGCCACCCCCACCCCGCCTGGCAACACACACCTCCCGCGGCACACGACCCCCGTGAAGCACACGCACCCCCGCGCCAGGGTCCAGGCGTCCCCGCAGACCCCGGGGTAGAAGCTACTGCCCCCCGCCCCCACCCCGTGGGAACCGAAGCGGGAGCTGACTCCGCACTGGGAGGGCCAGGGTGTGCGACTGGGCGGCCCCCTCCCCCCAACTCCAGGCCCCTTCGGGTTTCCAGAGCAACCAGTCAGAGCTCCTGGGCAGCCCCCAGCTCCCCCCTACCCCGAGACAAAGAGCCGCAGTGTGGACTTGCCCGGAGCCAGCCCGCCAGGCGCCTCTGCACCGTGGTCCCCATCGCACCACCCTGCCCCTTGGGCGCCAGGCTGCGGGAGCAGGGGGCCGACCCGCTGTGCAGGCTGAGCTCCCACCCAGGCCCGGCCCTGCCCCGCCGCCGCTGCAGCTTCCCCGCCCCCGATGCTCCTGCAGGGCTGGCTGGAGCCAACCCCGGAGGACCCTGCACCAGGTGGAGGAGCCCGGAGCGGGGCGAGTCTGCGGCTCAGTGCCCCGCAGTGTTGCCCCAGGATGGCAGACCCTGCCCGCCACCCTGCGTGCGCTGCACCCGGCCAGAAGTCACTGTGCGGTCCGCGCCCCCCGGCTCGGCCCGGCCCCGGGACCGCACCTTTGAGGGAGCTGATCTCGTGCTGGATGGCTCGCGAGGGGTCCATGCCTGCGCCGGGGCTGAGGGCGGCAGTGCCACCGCCAGGCACAGTCCAGCCCCGCACCGCACTGCCCAGGCCAGCGCCGCAGCCGGGGGAGGAGCCCGGAGGTCCGGGGGCAGGGCCTGCTGGCCAGGGGCGGGGCTTCAGCTGATCAATGAGCCGGACAGGGCCGCCCCGGGCGCATGCTCCGGGCCACACCGCGTACCCCTCCCTCCCAGCCCACTGTTCTGGGGCACGAGACCCCGTTAACCCCAGCCAGACTGCTAGGTCACCAGGCCGGATCCAGGAGCGCTGGGACAGCCCACCTCACAGATCCACAGCCCCCGGCCCACCCCACAGCACCCTTTTGTCCACTGCCAGGAGCCCTGCTCAGAATGTCCTGTGGGACACAGGTTCCAGGGCCTCCAAGCCACCACCCATACCCTGCAGGAGACACTCACCCATCTGGATCTCCCAGTGCCTGGACTGGCAGGCTGCTGAGATCAAGCCCCCAGGACCCTGGATGGCCACCTCCCACCTCCCCAGCCCCAGCAGTGTGCCCCTTCCTGGGGGCGTCTCCCCTCCACGCAGCCCTGGGCCAAGCACATTCTACACTGGCTCCCAAGATGACAGGTCCAAGCTGCACCCTGGCCTCTGCCTCTCCCACCCAGCCTCAGGATGCCCCATAGGCAGCCCCACAGGTCCTGCTGGCTGCACCCCTCAGTATGCACACTCGCCAGCATCTCCATTGTCACCAGGATGACACTGAAGCTCCCATCCCACCCCCACTCCCCCCAGTACCACCAGGGACCCTCTGCAGCTGCTCTGATCCAACCACCCCTATGGCTAATAGGGTCAGCCTCCTCAGCCCGCAGGAGTACTGTGTGTCACTGCCCACCCCTGGGGGAGCAGGTTGCACTGGCAGGGTGAGGTCAGCTCTGCCTCACTCACTGCAACACAGGAAGTCACGGAGGAATGCCTGAGCCCTGCCCACACCACGGGCACCCCTTCAACACTGGCCCTGGGGTTCGCCCCACCGCAGTCCATCGTGTTGGGCAGTGCAGGGCAGGATGGCCTCCACAATGTGTGACCAGCCTGCCTCAGTCTTCAGCCAGGTCCTTCCTCTCCCTTCACCCACAAGCCCCTCCCCTCCTACAAACAGGCTCGCTGTATGCCAGCTTGGGGCTGGCATGGAGGATGTGACCATGACCCAGGATCGAGGCTGGCAGCTCCCACAGGTACAAGCTAACAGGCAAAGAGCCAGGAGCCAGCCCCACCTGTGCTGCAGACCCAGCAGTTCTGGGGTCTCCGCCTGTCCCTGCCTTCCCTGGGACTCAGCCAGTCTCAGGGTGTGGGGGGGTCTCAGGAAACACCAGTTGGCAAACTTAGGGAAAATGGTGAAGTGAGGAATTAAAACACAATTCCGAGCCAAGCGCGGGGGCTCATACCTGGAATCCAGCACTTTGGGAGACTGAGGCAGGTGGATCGCTTGTCAGGAATTTGAGACCAGGCTGGCCAACATGACAAAACCCCATCTCTATTAAAAATACAAAAATTAGCCCATCATGGTGATGTGCGCCTGTAGTCCCAGCTACTTGGGAGGCTGAGGCACAAGAATCGCTGGAACCCAGGAGGTGGAGGTTGCACTGAGCAGAGATTGTGCCACTGCTAAATTCCTGGGTATGTTTTACGAAGCTATATCTGGATAACCCTAATTTGGCCTGCAAGTGAATAGTACTTCCTTATAAACCTCAAGTGAAACTGACAGATATTTGTAAATAGATCTAAAACGTTTATACATTTTTTAAAAAATTGTTTTGTTTTGTTTTGTTTTGAGACAACGTCTCTCTCTGTCACCCAGGCTGGAATGCAGTGGCTCAATGACAGCTCACGGCGGCCCTAGCCTCCTGGGTTCAAGCAATGCTCCCTCCTCAGTTTTCCGAGTAATTGGTGCACTAGGCGTGCACCACCACTCCCAGCTAAGTTTTTACTTTTGTATACAGACAGTCTGTCTCTGTGTTGCCCAGGCTGGTCTCAAACTCCTGGGCTCAAGCCATCTTCCCATGATTACAGGTGTGAGCCACCCTGCCTGGTCTGGATCAATCTTTTTAATTTAATGAATAAAAATTTTCCTCAGCCTAGGGAGTTTTCTTGTTTTGTTTTGTCTTGTTTTATTAAGGCAGAGTCTCCCTCTGTCGCCCAGGCTGGAGTGCAATGGTGTGATCTTGGCTCACTGCAACCTCCACCTCCTGGGTTCAATCGATTCTCTGCCTCAGCCTCCCGAGTAGCAGGGACTACAGATGCGCGCCACCACACCTGGCTAATTTTTGTATTTTCAGTTGAGACGGGGTTTTGCAATGTTGGTCAGGCTGATCTTGAACTCCTGATCTCAGGTGATCCGCCCGTCTTGGCTTCCCAAAGGGCTGAGATCACAGGCAAGAACAGAAGTGCCCTGCCAGGGAGATTTTCTTTGAAAGATTAAAATGCATAAAATTGAATATTACAAGATTGGCCAGGTGTGGTAGCTCAGCACTTTCAGAGGCTGAGACAGGAGGATCACTCAAGCCCAGGAATTCAGGACCAGTCTGGGCACCACAGCGAGACACTGTCTCTGCAAAAACTAAAACACCAGCCTGACATGGTGGCCTGTGCACCTGTGGTCCCAGCTCTTTGGGATGCTGAGGCAGGAGGACAGCTTGAGTCTAGTCCACCCAAGGCTGCAGTGAGTCATGATCGCACCACTGCATTCCTGCCTGGGAAACAGCAAGACTGACTCATAAACAAAAAAATATGATCATAGTTTTTTTTTTTTTTTTGAGACGGAGTTTTGCTCTTGTTACCCGGGCTGGAGTGCAATGGCCCGATCTCGGCTCACCGCAACCTCCGCCTCCTGGGTTCAGGCAATTCTCCTGCCTCAGCCTCCCGAGTAGCTGGGATTACAGGTGCGCGCCACCGGGCCCAGCTAATTTTTTGTATCTTTAGTAGAGACGGGGTTTCACTATGTTGACCAGGATGGTCTCGATCTCTTGACCTCGTGATCCACCTGCCTCGGCCTCCCAAAGTGCTGGGATTACAGGCTTGAGCCACCGCGCCCGGCCCGATCATAGTTTTAAGCTAACAAGAAGGTGAGGGCACACAGCTGTTCAGAGAAGGAACACACAGGTTTTCACGTAGTGACTCTGCCTTTAACATACCCCCTGAAGTTAAGCTGCCCGCCTGTGAGTGGCCACCGTGGTCACCTGTGGTCACCTGCAGCCAGAGGCTTATAGACAAGCTGCAGCAGCTGCAAGGTCCCGTAAAGGAGCCCCTGAGTCTGCCCAGCTCAGCCTGCCTCAAACAGTGGCCACATGGTGCAGCCTTGGAAGTGGGGGTGGCCACGATGACCCTGGGAACGGCTCAGCCAGCTGCACGTTAGTCAGCTCTGGGGTTCCTTCCCGGCACAGGCTTCCCAGAGGAAGGGACAGTTATGTGGAGACAGGCTGCAGACAGCCAGCACAGGAAGAGGGGCCACAGGCATCAAGGGCCTGCTGCAGAGAAAACAAGTCCAGGCAGTCCCAAGAATGTGGAGGTGGTTGCAGCCAGGAGGGGGGCGCCTGGAGACAGAGCTGTGGCCAGGGATTTCAGCAGGACAGGCAGGTCCCAGGCTGGCAGTGAAGGGCCTGCGAGCAAGATATTTAGGCAGCAGGGAGGAAAGGGAGCCGGGGAAAGGAAGCTGGATACCCTGGTGACAGCTCTGGAGCGTGGGAAGCAAAGCCCCGGCCACTGCCCAGGAGATCCCACTGCTCTGGGTCCCCGCAACGAATTCACGGATCACAGACGAGTCTTGCTGAAGAAGCACATGGGTCTGTGTGTCCAGGTCTATGAACTGGAAGGACCCCAAGGCTGCAGCCGGGCTCACCAGTGCCAGTGCCACCGGAAAACTCTTAGCCAGCGCCGGCGCCACCGGAAACCCTTACCAGCACCAGCGCCACCGGAAACCCTTAGCCAGCACCGGCACCACCAGAAACCCTTAGCCAGCGCCAGCGCCACCGGAAACCCTTACCAGCACCAGTGCCACCGGAAACCCTTACCTCTAGCCTCTGCTCGGCTGGTCGAACCCAGCACAGCTCCATGCCCAGCTGGGGTGCCATCAGCTCACCTGGTCAGGTCTCACACCCTGGACAAAGCCAAATCCTCTTGAAGCTTCCTGCAAATCCTCCACCCCACTGGGGACCCCAGGACTGAGGTTGAGCCCAGGCACCACAGATAAGCCCTCCCTCCTTCCCAACCCCTCTGTATGGGCACAGAGCAGCCCCCTGTTCACCAGTCCCCTGAGGCCTTGGCTGCCCTGGCCACAGGCCCAGGCCGAGAAGGGGCTCCAGGCCAGTCCCCACACCACACCTGCACATGGGATGGGCCCACTCCGGGGGCCCTGTGCACCACCACCATGCCTGCCCCCAGCTTTGCCCCCAGTCTTCAAACCCACCCACCCACCCACCCAGCCCCTAGACCCATGGCAGCCGGCCCTGCTGGAGCTCTCTGGTGGTGGTGGAGCAGGCCAGTGGGCCTTGACCCAGTGATCCCATGCAGAGGTGACCAGTGACAGGCAGACACCTCCACCTGGGGCCTCCTGCAATAGCCCCAGGGAGACCAGGCCCAGTGAAACCTGCCGTAGATTCATCCCGCACACACCCAGCCCTCCGGATGCACAGCACCCTGCTCTGCTCCCCACCTAAGCCTGCAGCAGGTCTGCAGGAGCCACCTCACCTGCCCCAGGCCTCTGCCCGCAGTCTTGGCCCAGCAACGGCCCAGCCTCTGCTGATGCTGTGGGACTGGGGCGGGAGGAGGGCCTCCTGTGCAAAGTAGGGCTCAGGGCAAGCTCAGTCAGGCAGGCCACCCCGCAGGGCCCCTGGGGTCCAGGGCCAGCACTGCTGGTCTAGATGCCCACCAGGGCTCCTGGGGGATCCCAGGAAGGGCCCAGGAGGCACAGGGGTGACCTCTCCAAGCCACATCCATCTCCTCTCTCTCCCCTGCAACCCCAGTACAAGAGAATCTCAATACCAGGGGTCTGTTGGAGACCAATTTGCGGGGAAGGTCCTGGCTCCCACCCACATGACCCATCCATCAGGGGGCCCATCATCCCAAAATCTCTCTCACACCTGGCTTGTGCCCACTGTCTCCACCACACCCTGGCCTGGCCACCACCTTTTCACCTCAAGGACAGTGGCAACCTCCCTCATTGCCTCCTACCTCCAAGCGCTGGGCACACAGCAGCCAGCGCTCTCCGAGCACAGGCTGGTCCCACCACAGCCCTCCAGAGGCTGTCCTCACGCAGGCACCTGCTCCTCTGCAGCAGGGAGGACCCTGCCAGGCCTCTGCAGAGAGGCTTCTCCCCCTTCCCTCCCTCTCAGGTCTGCAATGCCAAGACGCCTTGGGCCACTGGGGCAGCTGCCTCAGCCCAGCACCAGACACAAAGGTGTCACACAGGAAACACGGAGCAAGAGAAGAAATGAATTCCTGGAGTTCAAGGAACCCTGTTAATATCACCGCCTTCACCAGCAGATTCAAGGAGAAAACCTGCATCCCGATCTTAAAAACTCTGGTAACGCATTTGATGGAAACCAGCAACTGTGAGCAGGGTGAATGAGTACACTGTCAAGGAGAACAAATGCCCCTCGCAGCGCAGCGTGGCGCCTTCCCGGAGCCAGGCGGGGCTGCTGTTGGGATGGTGCAGGCCCGCTCTCGGTCCAGCGCCAGGACACGGGGCAGTATTTACCCAAGTCAGCACCTCCTCTTGGCACCTGCAACAACTCAACACACCACTTACTGGAGCTCAGAAACAGTTCATTGAGAGGCTGGCTTCCAACGCACTCAAAAGACCCGAGAGATTTCTTTAGGCCAGCAGTAACAAGTTAGGAAAAGACAGCAGGAAAAACCCTTCATCAGCACAAAACACGCTGGAATAAGGTAACTGACAATCGGTCAGAGCTGACGCAGGGAATGCCGGGGCTGCGGGACAGCTCCAGGACCAGGCTCGGGTCCGGAATGCAGAGGTCCCGGCTGGCAGATGCCATGCTGACCTACGTGCTGACGTGGCTGCAGTTCCGCTCACCCTCCCACTGGCTCCCAGGAGACTCATTACACAAGTCCCAGAAGACAGCGAGGCCATGCGGCTTGTCTGAAGCTCCAGCACTGGGTGCTGGGCAGCTGAGAGGAGTCAGCTCACTTGGGCACTGCCACTGGGACACCCCTCAGAGAAAGGACTGCAAGGTCTCGCCAGCAACTTAGAAATCGTCTAAAAATTGTGTCTGAAACCTGGTGTGGTGGCTCATGCCTCTAATCGCAGCACTTTGGGAGGCTGAGGCAGCCAGATCACTTGAGCCCAGGAGTTCAAGACCAGCCTGGCCAACATGGCAAAACCCCATCTCTACTAAAAATACAAAAATAAGCCCATGTGGTGTGTGGGTAACCCCCCCATAGGCACCGAGGAATGAGAGCTAATCCGAACCCTGGCACAGTTAGGGCTTGAGGAATATCTCACTTTATAGTGTTACGACTCAGCTGTTTCCTTTTATATAATCCTTTATTTAATCATATATTAGTTTGGGCTGGGTGTGGTGGCTCATGCCTGTAATCCCAGCACTTTGGGAGGCCGAGGCGGGTGGATCACGTGGTCAAGAGATTGAGACCATCCTGGTCAACATGGTGAAACCCCATCTCTACTAAAAATACAAAAATTAGCCGGGGGTGGTGGCTCACACCTGTAATCCCAGCTACTTGGGAGGCTGTGACACAAGAATCACTTAAACCCAGGAAGTAAAGGTTGCCTGGAGCTGAGATCATGCCACTGCACACACCAGCCTGGGCAACAGAGTGAGGCTCCGTCTCAAAAAAAAAAAAAAAAAAGAACTTAGGCCAGGTTTGGTGGCTCATACCTGTGATCCCAGCACTGTGGGCAGCTGAGGTGGGTGGATGACCTGAGCTCAGGAGATGGAGACCAGCCAACATGGTGAAACCCCGTCTCTACTAAATACAAAAATTAGCTGGGCGTGTTGGTGCGTGCCTAGAATCCCAGCTACTCAAGAGGCTGAGGCAGGAGGTCGCAGTGAGCTACATCCAGCCTGGGTGACAAGAGCAAGATTCCGTCTCAAAAAAAAAAAAAAAAGAACTTATAACAGTTCACATTCTTCCCTTCACCAAACTTTAAAAAAATAAAATAGAAATCGTGTTGGAATAGAAAATATTCATGTGACTCAAACACTGAGCAAGACACAAGCCTCACTCCCCTCCTCCCGGTCTCCCCTTACCCACACACGCAATGTGAACATCACTGTTAGTAACCATTTATTTCTCCAGAATTTCTTTACAGAAAATCAAGCAAATACCATGTGATTCTTGGTTTTCTGCTTTTCAACACAAACGGTGAAATCTCCCAGGTACTGTTCTGCCCCTGCTTTCCCATCCTTGCTGCAGCAGGAGGCCTCCTGCTCTGCACAGGGACCTCGACCCCGGCCGTGCAGAGCCACACATTGGGGCCAGCCTCTGAGTGCACCCAGGCCGGCGCCATCCTCTGCTTTGACACACACTGCATTTGTGGCTCTGACAGACCCTTTCTCTGGCCTGGTTCCCACAGCTTCACCAACAGAACCTAGAAATCCAGATTTTTTTTTATTTTTGCCAATATGATAGGTAAAAAATGGCATATTGGTGTAAATAAAGCTTAAATTTTGAAAACCACTTGCCCCAGAAATTCCACTTTTAACACCAGTCATGTTGACGCACGATGACCCAGTTACGGCACTGTTCACTGCAGCTGTTTCTTTTTCTTTTTTTTGAGACGGAGTTTCGCTCTTGTTACCCAGGCTGGAGTGCAATGGCGCGGTCTTGGCTCACCG
>CM052663.1:89142151-89161731 GCA_028533165.1 Leontopithecus rosalia
ACCTCCGCCTCCTGGGTTCAGGCAATTCTCCTGCCTCAGCCTCCTGAGTAGCTGGGATTACAGGCATGCGCCACCATGCCCAGCTAATTTTTTGTATTTTTAGTAGAGACGGGGTTTCACCATGTTGACCAGGATGGTCTCGATCTCTTGACCTCGTGATCCACCCACCTCGGCCTCCCAAAGTGCTGGGATTACAGGCTTGAGCCACCGCGCCCGGCCTGCAGCCATTTCTAATATTTAAAAAAAAAAATAGGCCGGGCGCGGTGGCTCACGCCTGTAATCCAAGCACTTTGGAAGCCAAGGTGGGCGGATCACCTGAGGTCGGGAGTTCAAGACCAGCCTGACCAACATGGCGAAACCCCGTCTTTAAAAAAATAGTAAGAATAAGCTCAATGTCCTATGAGAAAGGATTGATCGGTTTTGCCATACAGAGGAAAGTTGTATTGTAAATTAATGTCACAGAGACACGTCCAAGCTGTATCAGTATCACCAAGTAAAACAAGTTACATATGCATAAAATACTTCATAACGTTAAATTATGAAATTACAGATAAATTAACACATACTAAAGAATGCTGTGCAGGCTTTTTCATTTTTTTATTTTTTTGAGACAGAGTCTTGCTCTGTAGCCCGGGTTCACTGCAGCCTTGACATTCTACGTTTGAGAGATCTTCCCACCTCAGCCTCCCAAAGTGCTGGGATTACAGGCACGTGCCACCATGCCCTGTGTACACACTGTTTAAAACAGTGACTATGGAACATAGGTTCCACATTAACCCACTCCTGAAGGATGGCTGGGGGTAGGTTGAATGGTGGCCACAAAATATATGTCCGTGTCCCTGGAGCTCATAAATGTGGCCTTATTTGGACACAGGGTCTCTGCAGATCTAATTAAGTAAAGGGTCTTGAGATTAGATCATCCTGGATTACCTGGGTGGGCCCTAGATCCAAAAGCATGTGTCCTTAGACATGGAGAGACACAGAGGCAGGGGCTGGCGTGGCGCAGCCACAAGCCAAGAAGCAGTGGAACCGGAAGAGACCGGCGTCTCTTCCCGATGCCTTCGGAGAAAGCGTGGACCTGCTGATGCCGGAATTTTGACTTCTGGCCTCCAGAGCAGTAAAAGGATCCCTTTCTACTGATTTAGAGCACTCTGCTTGTGATTCTTCCCAGTGGGAATCACAGGGAGTTGATACAGACAGTGAGCAGGAGCAGGTGCTCCTGTGAGAAGAGTCTGAAAACATGGATGTGGCTTTGGAACTGGGTAATAAGCAGAGGCTGGGACATCTTGAGGCACACGATAAAAGAAAGCCTAGCCTGTCTAATAAGACTGTTGGCAGAAATATGCGTCTTAAAGGTGCTTCTGGTGAGGCCTTAGAAGGCAACGAGGAACGTATCATTGGAAAGCAGAGGAAAGGTGCTTCTTACACTGAAGCACAACTTGGCTGAATCGTGTTCACTGTTGCATGCTTAATAACACTTGTAAGCCAGAACTTGGAAATTTAGCTGAAAAGATTTCCAAGCAAAGTGTGGAAGGTGTGGCTTGGCTGCTTCTTGCTGCTTATGGTGAAGTACAGGAAGAAAGAGATACATTGAGGAAGGAACTGCTGAGTAGAAAGGAACCAGCGTGGGTGATCTGGGATATGTGCAGCCTATTTAGATTGCAAGTGCTCATGTTGAGAGGTTCACGTTAGGAAAGTGTGTTCTGCAGATAAAGACAGCTCTGGAGAGATGAGGTATGTGACTCATGGTTCCATCCACCCATCTCAGCAGAAGCCAGAAATAGCATCAAGATTATCCAGGGAGGATCTTAACGGCCTGGCTCCCTGTGACATACAAGGGAGACCCAGAAGGTTTATGAGAATGTTGTACCAGCAGAAACACTCTCCACCTGGATTGAAGGGGACAGAGACAGGATGAAATGAAGGAAGGTAGTGGGCTTCTGCAAGTCTACAGGCAAGAAACAGGATGACAGACCCAGGCAGCTACAAGCATGTGCTGCCCTTCGAGAAAAAGGAAGAATGACTCCAAGGTCAGAGCCTCAGGCCTAGAGGCAGAAGCCAGCAGAGCTGCAGGCACAGAGGGAGGAGCACTGAGCCACAGAAGGGCCTTCCCAGGCCTTGAAACCTCACGGAATTCACCCTGCTGGATCTCAGACTCGCTTGGGACTGGCAACCTCTTCATTCCTTTATATTTCTCCCTTTGGGAACAGTGACGTCTAATCTATGCCTAACCCAACATTGCAGTTTGGAGGCATAAAACTTCCTTTACAATTTAAAAGATGGAGAAAAATCGTGCCCCCTTCTGGATCCTGCCCAGAGCCTCACCAACGCCTGATTTAGACACAGCTTCAGTGATCAGATTCAGGACTTCTGAGCTGATTAAATGTTGTTGCTCTGGTTTTTTTAAGATAGGGGCTCGTTTTGCCACCTGGGTTCAGCCTCCAGGGTTAAGTAATCCTCCTCCTTCTACCTCCTGAGCAGCTGGGACTACAAGCCAGGTGCTACCACACCTGGCTAATTTTTGATTTATTTATTTATTGAGATGGAATCTTGCTTTGTCACCCAGGCTGGAGTGCAGTGGCACAATCTCGGCTCGCTGCAATCTCTACCTCCTGGGTTCAAACGAGCCTCATGCCTCATACACCTGAGTAGCTGGGATTACAGGTGTGCACTACCACGCCTGGCTGATTTTTGTATTTTTAGTAGAGGCAAGGTTTTGCTATGTTAGCCGGGCTGGTCTCTTGATCTCAAGTGATCCACCCACCTGGGCCACCCAAAGTACTGGGATTACAGGTGTGAGCCACTGTGCCTGGCTGAGCTGATGGAATTTTAGACTTAGAGTTGATGCTACAATAGGTTGAGACCTTGGGGCATGCTGGGATAAGAAACATTTATTTTGGAAGTGGGGCAGACATAAATTTTGAGGGGCCAGGGGACAGACTGCAGTGGGTCCCCAAAACATACATCTATGAACAATTCTCTGGAACCCATAAATGGTATTTTATTTGGAAAAAGGACCTTTGCAGGTGTAATGAAGACAAGGATCTTGAGATGAGATCACGCTAGATGACCCAGTGGGGAGGCCTACAGCCCGTACCAGGTGTAGAGGGCCACGTGAGGATAGATGCCAACGCTGGAGCACTGCGGCCACGAGCCCAGCCACACCGATGGCCACAGGAGCTGGAGCGCTGGAGCACTGCGGCCACGAGCCCAGCCACACCGATGGCCACAGGAGCTGGAGCGCTGGAGCACTGCGGCCACGAGCCCAGCCACACCGATGGCCACAGGAGCTGGAGAGGCCTGCCCTGGAGCCTCCGAGGGACCGTGGTCCTGTCAGCATCGTCAATTTGGACGTCTGGCCTCCAGAACCATGACAGAATACATTCCTGTTGTTTTAGGTTTGTGGGTACACGTGACAGCGGCCACAGGAACTTCAAACAGGGCACATTCTTTGTGGGTATTTGTATTCTGCAAGCGGCCATGCATTCTTGTGGCCGTCATGACAGTGGCATCCAGCTGTGTCTCGTAGGCCTATCGTGTGCCTGCTCCGTTAGCTTCCCAGGTAGCCACTCATTTAGCAAGAAAGAAGCGAGAGATGCACTTTCGAAAGGTCAAAAGACACATTCATTTGAAAAAACAAAAGAGCAGAATAAAAATCGTAAAAGCCACACCCGAGACACTCACTGCAGATACCTCACACTTGATCTTAGGCAAAGACAGAGACGCGATACTGAAGACACCTCTTCTGCCATACCTGCAGACCCGCACTTCCCGTCCTGCCCAGCCCTGCCCCCCACACCACCTGCCCTGGTGTGCCTCTGTGGATGGCCTTCCCTGCCCTCACTGTCCCACTTGGCCCCAGCCCGCCTGACACACCAGTCTGCCCAAGAGCACCCGGACTCAGACCAGCCACGCTGATGCCGTCCTGAGGCCTTCCTTTCCCACAGCACTGGCCCTGGGTCTGCCCCTACTCCTGGAACCACATGGGGACACAAGGTGATCCCCATCCCATTCCTGGTCCTGGATCCCCTTTGCTTCCCGGAAGTAGCAGCAATAGTCCCTGCCAAGAGCTGACCACCAGCTGGGAGGACTCTTCTGCAGCCAACCAGGACCCAAACTCCCAAAGAGCAGAGGAAGGGGGAGGAGAGCAGGCCCTGAGGGCCGACGTCCCCAGTGCTACAGGATCCTGACTTCCCAGCTGGCACTCTCCTTCCACCATCTGAACTGCAGTTCCCAACTCCCCTTCTGCCTGGTCTGCCGTCACGCCAGGCCACCGCCCCTACAGATGACCCAGCCCATGCCCCATTATGGGTCCCTGACCTCACAACTCACGGCCCCTGCTCTCCCAGCCCCACAGCTCCCTGCCCACTGTGGGTATGTGGGCATCACCCATCCAATCTGACCACACCCCACACAGTCCCATTGAGGTCCCTAACACCCCCTCATCACCTGGTCCCAGCACCATCCAGGCCTCACCCTGCTCCCAACGAGTCTCTGCTTCCTCACACCCCTTCCTCCTTCACCGAGCCACCAGGCCCCCTTGCTGTGACTGCTGCACTGCTGCCCACTACCCTGCTTCCTGGCTGCGTCTTCTCATAGGCCTCTAAGCTCTGGAGGACCCCAGACTTGGAGCTCTGGCCTAAGGCCTGCCCTAGTGATGGCGGCCCCAAAGCGCCACCTCCCAGCCTGGCCTCCCCAGCTCAGCCTAGCATTTCCTGCACCTCGGTGCCTGCACATGCATTCCTATCTCACAGGCACCTCTGATTTTATGCATCCAAGGCTAAGCTCCGGCTCTTCCGCCCTCTCTGTCACAGGCGAACCCTCTCCACCCCAGGCTGCTCTCCACCTCCACTGCCACCACCAGGGTCTCCTCAGCGGCTCCTTGGGAGGCCCCAGGCCAGGATCTTGCAGGGGTCCAGCCAGCTCCAAGTCTACCTTCCTCTCCCACCCAATGCATGTTTCAAGCCTCACCTGCCAGAGGACAGGGGTTCGGCTCGGGGTACAGAGATGCAGCGACACACAGCCCCTGCATCAGGAAGCTGGATGGGCGGAGGGGGGATGTTTACAGTCGTCCCTGTTACCCAAGAGCCCACAGCCAGACCCTATGAGCAAAACACCAAGCGAGAAGCTGAGCTTCCTTGAACATCTCTGCCTCAGCCCCAAGCAAATTCCACAAAGATTAACAATGAGACGTTTAAAGAAAATGCACCAGTGTTGGAAGCAACTCTCAGCAGATGTTTTTATAAAAGAAGGCCATTTAAGCATAGCGTAAAATCCAGAAAGCATAAGAGACTGGTGAATGCTAAAAATTGATAGAGTTGGCCAGACACGGTGGCTCACACCTGTAATCCCAGCACTTTGAGAGGCCAAGGCAGGTGGATCGCCCGAGGTCAGGAGTTCGGGACCAGCCTGGCCCACAAGGTGAAATCCCATCTTTTCTAAAAATACAAAAATTACCAGGGCGTAGTGGCGGGTGCCTGTAGTCCAGCTACTTGGGAGGCTGAGGCAGGAGAATCGCTTGAACTGGCGAAATGGAGGTTGCAGTGAGCCGAGATTGCGCCACGGCACTCCAGCCTGGCGACAGAGCGAGACTCCATCTCAAGAAAAAAAAAAATTGATATAGCTAAAGACACTATAGACAGAATTAATCAAAATTGACGCATGGTCTGAGACCCATCCATGGTGTGACCAGCTACTGGGGACACAGGGGGACCTGTCAAAGAGCTGGAAAGTTCTGTTCCGTGAGCTGGTGCTGATCATAGGCAACTTCAAAATTTAAGCTGCATACAATCGTATCAGCAGGGGATAGGTTCTAGACTCCCCATGGACACCGACATCCACAGATACTGAAGTCCCTGATACAAAAAGATGTAGTAGCCAGGCACGGCAGCGGCTCACAGCTGTCATCCCAGCAATCTGGGAGGCCATGGCAGGAGGATCCCTTGAGCCTCGGAGGCTATTTTTTTTAAGAGATGGGGGTCTCACTATGTTGCCCAGGCTGGTCTCAAACTCCTCTGCTCATGTGAGCAGGCCTGAAAGCATTATGGCAAGTCAAAGAAGCCAGACGCTGGGCTGTATTCCATTTACATGTGAGCACGGGAGTTTGAGACCAGCCTGGGCAACCACACCTCTGAATAGGCAGTTCACAAAAGAAGGGCTGCAAATGGTCCACAACTCCAGGAGATGATGCTCACCTCAATTAACAAGCAAAGAACTCAGGCCGGGGGTGGCTCAAGCCTGCAATCCCAGCACTGTGGGAGGCTGAGGCGGGGTGGCTCACTTAATGTCAGGTTGAAGACCAGCCTGGCCAACAGGAGGAAACCCCGTCTCCACTAAAAATACAAAAATTAGCTGAGCCTGGTGGCGCATACCTGTAATCCCAGTTACTTGGGAGATTGAGGCAGGAGAATCGCTTGAACCCAGGAGGCTGATATTGCAGCGAGCCAGGATCACACCACTGCACTCCAGCCTGGGTGACAGAGCAAGACTCTGCCTCAAAACAAACATTGGTGTAAAGCTGCATGACGTGGGTTAGACAATGGCTTCTCAAATATGACACCAAAAGCACAAGCAACCAAGGAAAACACAGATAAACTGGAGTCATAAGAATTAAAATGTTCGTGCTTCACAGGGCACCACTGGCCAGGCGAGGTGCTTCACTCCTGTAATCCCAGCACTGGAGGAGGCTGAGGCCAGCCTGGCCAACATGGTGAAACCGCATCTCTATTAAAAATACAAAAAATTAGCTGGGTGTGGTAACACGCACCTCTCGTTCCAGCTGCTTAGGAGGCTGAGGCACAAGAACCACTTGAACCTACTCCAGCCTGGGTGACAGAGCAAGACTCAGTCTCAAAAAAAAAAAAAAAAAAGACACCAGCAGCAAGTAAAAAGGCAAAAAGGCAAACCACAGAGACAGAAGAGTTTTGCAAATCATGTTTCTGATAAGAGACTGGCATCCAGAATTTCCAAAAAAAGATTACAACTCAATAATAACAAAAGCCAATTTCCAAAATGGACAAAGGATCTAAAAACACATTTCTCCAAAGAAAACGTATAAACAATGGCCAACAAGCACATAAAAGTGCTCGATGTCCTCAGCCTCAGGAAACATAAATCCAAATCACAGTAAGACCCCACTTGACACGCACTAGGACTGGATGCCAATTATCCGACCAAAGAGTCAGATAATAGCAAGTGTTGATGAGGATGTGAGGAAATTGGGAACCTCGCCCCCGGCCATCACTGGGAATGCAGAATGGCACACCCACTTTAGGAAGCAATCTGGCAGCTTTTCAAACGGTTAGACATAGAATCACCACACAGCACAGCAATTCCACTCCTAGGCATCTACCCAACAGAAATTAAAAAAAAAATACAACCACATAAAAACATGTATTTAAACGTCCAGAGCAGCATCACTCATAACACCCAGAAGGTGAAAACAACCCACCATCCATCAACTGACAGACTCATAAGCAAAAGTGGGCACTTCCAGACCACGGAACGGACTCCAGCGTGGGGAGGGTGAGGTGCTGATGATGCCCGATGTGAGCCGCCCTGAGCAGACCCAGGGCCGATACGGACCAATACAGACCAACGCCGGCCAGTGAGTGACCACCAGAGGAGAGCAGTGTTGCCAGGGGCTAGGTGACAGAAACGTCCTGGAACTGAGAACTCTGAATGTCCTAAAACCACTTCGAATGGGTGAACCGTCCGGCCTGTGAATTACACCTCAATAAAGCTATTAAAAAATACTGATAATCAGCCTGAGGTCAATCTAATTGGTGCTGACAGGAAAAGCCACTGGCTCCAGGGGAAATCGCAGTCTGAGCTCCTGTAAAGGGGCGTCCAAGTCCACGCGCTCCTCCCGCCCTCTCTCACGGTGATCACTCAGCCGGCACCCGGGCCCAGAGGTTTTTACTTCGTATACTTCCACCCTGCTGGATTTTTTTTTTTTTTTTGGTGCATTTTACTTTTGACAATAAACACCAACCAAAATTCCTCTCCAAAGAGCCCCAAATAACCTGCAGCCTCCCCTCTGCCAGCTGAGCACTAGCCGCTGCAGACGACACCCTACACCATCACCCACTCACCCGTGCAAACACCCTGCAATGCTGGCTGAGGGCCTGGGGCTAGTGCCAGGGACAGATAACCAAGCTCAGAGTCCAGGACAGGGGAGAGTGGGGACACATGAGCAGGGCACCAGGCACAATGGCACTGGGCAGGCCCAGAGCCGGCGAGGGGTCCTGAAGAACATGAAGGCCACAGGCTGGGCACATGCCCTGTGGGCACCAAACACACCCAGCCCCTCTCCAGGCCCACTTGCCCCCCAAACCAATGCAGGACTCCCACCCCTGGCCCCTGCCCCACACCAACCCCACCCACTCACCAGTAGTACTACCCCTGCCTCATTCTCACCCCTGCTGCCCCTCCAGGACCACCTCGAAGCACCCCGAAGCCCCACTACCATCCCTAACATGACAACCTTAAAGTCTCAACCCCCCACTGCCCAGGCCCCTGGCTGGCCCCACTCCCCACTCTCTGTCCTGTGCTCATGCCCCGACCCCCAGGACAGGCCCCTGCCAGCAACGCTGCAGCGCCCGCTGGACGGCTCTTTCTTTCTTCACCGACCACCCCACCTCCACTCACCTGCGTAGCCACAACTCTCCCCTAGAACTGTCCCCACCGTGCCGTACCCACCCCAGGCCTGTCCAGGCTCCCATGGTGGGGCAGGACAGCCCAGCCTCTATGAGCTGTCACAGGCCAGGCTTGGGGGGCCGGGCAGCTGGACGCCTCTTGGCAGCTGGGCCAACCGTCTAAGTCACCAACCCACAGCCCTCAGCACGGAGGCCTCCCTCTCCCATGGGGCGCTCAGAGCTCTCCCACCATAAGCCACAGTGGCCTCAGCCCCAGAGGAATCTGCCCTGGATGGGGGGCAGGGAGAATGGGGGAGCTGAGGGGCTCAGGCAGACAGGAAGTTGGAAATGCTCTGGGTGGAGCAGTGGCTGGCTGACTATACAGGAAAGACTGGGGATTTCCAGGGGAGAGCCAGCAAATGACGTGTCCAGGGGAGGGTCTGAGACATTGTGGGGTAGGGGGTGAAGGTCACCAGGGTGAGGGACAGGGAGTTGTCCCAGGGTGAAGGTCACCAGGGGAGCTCACAGAGTTGCCCTCTGTGAGAGGGCAAGGTGAGGTGGAACCAGGGGCAATGCCACAGCAGGGAGGAGGCAGGGAGGCAAAGCAGAGCATCTCTCAGTTCAGGGATCAGCTGGGCAGGGGTCCCTGGGCGCAGGCCTGGCCTCTCTGCCCTCCTCCGAACCAGCAAATGCTGAGCTGGGCACAGGACAGGGCCCACAGCTGCTTTTCACGGAGGGACTCGGGCTGCCTCCCCGTCACCAGCTGGATGTACCATGCCCTCCTGCCTTCCCTCTCTGGGGTTACCCTCCCAAAGTCCCTCCACCCTAAGGACAGGAAGGGCCAGAGCTCCAGCCATCTAGCAGGTCCAAGGGGCTCACAGTGGTCAGGCCTGGAATGCTGTAGGGCACAGGAGGCCACATCTGACTTCCTGCAGGCCCTCCTCAGCCTTGGCCCATGGCTCCCAGACACAGGTACCAGCCCAGCCCCTCCCTGTCCCCTAGTCACCAGCCAGGAGCTAAGGAGACTTGGAATGCCTGGTGCGCTCACGGAGCCTCAGCACCTGCCTTCCTGCTTAGCCACTCTCCGGCCAGTGCCACACACGTGGGCAGCTGCACCATCACATGATGACTCCAGGCAGGCACCCCGGCACCCCCTGCCCCCTCACCAGCCTCCACGACCAAGCCCAGAAGGACTCTGTGTCCAACACTAACCCTGGCCTCCAGAGGAGCTGAGCTGGGGAGGGAAGGCCCTGAGATAGGGTCCCAGCAACCTCCAGCAATCTGTCTGGCTCACACTCTGGATGAATCAGAAGTAACCCCACCACAGGAGGTAGAGGGAAGACAGTCTGGGGGCCAGGAAAGCCTCAGCACAGCTCCCAGGACAGGCTGGGGCACCCTAGGCAGCCCAGCAACCCAACCAGACCAAGAACCCCAGGAGGAAACGATTCTGCACAGGTCCCACACTTTGAACGGAGCGGTCAACTCAGAAACAGCTCTGTCCTGGGGCTTGTCAGGAGGACTGGAGCCCAGGTGGGCAGCCGCTTCCCTGCCCTGCACCCCAGCACCCGGCCGGGTGCTCCCTCCAAGGCAGATCCAGCGGTGCAGAGCATGAGTGACAAGCCGCCCACTCAAGGCCTCCCCAAGGGTGTAGGAGTGTCTCCCCTGGCCTGGATGAACTAGTCACACAGGCAAAGGGGCTGGGCACAGCGCTGTCAAAGAGAACCACAGCAGCACATCCACCCTGCCCCAGAGCCGTCCATGGAGGACACCTGAAGAAGGTGAGCTCGGGGCACCATGAAAGCTACCCAGCTGGGCGAGGCTGTGGTAGAGAGCAGCACCATGAGGCCCCAGCAGGACCTCTCTCCCTGAGCTGCCCTTGGGGGCAGAGCCAGCAAAACCAGCCACGTGGAGCTGGAACCTGCTCTGATGGGCTCTGTCCAGGGCCCCCACCCCGACCCTCCCCAGCAGCTCAGTCCCTTGCCTCTAAGCCTCTGCAGGCTGGAAGCCAACTCGATGTCCACAATTGCCTGGAGGAGCCCGGCAACCCAGGCCGAGCCAGGCAGTTGGGCTGCAAGAGTGGCCGGTGCACGCCAGAGAATGGGAGGGTCCAGGGGCTCCCTCTGGGCGTGGACTAGGGCAAGGGGGTCTGCTGAGGCACCAAGCAGGTGGGCAGGCCACTTTGATGCTCCCTTAGCCTGACCCCTAGCCCACAGCTGTCCCCCAAGAAACAGAAGGGGTGCGTGGGGGTGCCCTGCCAAGGAAGAGTGGCAGCCCAGGCCCTTGCCAGTTTCGGGAGGTGAGGAGAGGCGGCAACTATGCAATCCATTGCCAGGCGGCGCAGCCACCGCTGTCCCATGCAGAGGCGCCCTAGAGGAGGGGTAGGGGATGGCTCAGCCTCGACCCACGTGTCTGCTGGGCGCAGACACCGAATCCTGGCTCAGACAGCCGACCCCGACAAGCCCTGAGCGCCCCCACCCGCCGCGGCCCACCCCACCCACCCGCACCGCGAGATGCCCTATTAAGGGCATGGCCGCGGGGGCTCAGCGGCGCGCGCCCGCCCCTTCCCTGGGCACGAGCCGGGAGGACGAGGACCGAGTGGCCGCCACCGTGGACACGGTGCCGAGCGGCGGGGCGGTCTGCAGCCCCGGGCGGGCCCGTACCTTTGTACTTCTCGCGCACCTCCTCGTAGGCCTGGATGAAGTCCTGCTCGTCGGGCGGCGGGCCGGGCGGCATCGGGGCGGCCATGCCGGCGGGCGCGGGGCGCAGCGGAGCCTCCAGCACCCGGCGGCCACTCTGTCCCCGCGGCCGCGCGCGCCGCTTAAAGAGGCCGCCCCCGCCCCGCCCCCGCACCGCCCCCGCACCCAGGATGCCCCACGGGCGGGCGGGGCCGGGCCGGGCCGCGGCCGGGCAGGGGAGCCGGGTCTGGGCGCCTGCGGCGGGCGGGCTCCGCGGGCTCCGCGGGCTCCGGGTCCCGCACACACGCCTCTTCCCGTTCCCGCCCGTGCGGCCCCAGCCCAGGGGCGACAGGGACCTGTCTGTTCCCCGCGGGGCCGGCGACCTTACTGCCTCCGAGACGCGCCCCTGCCCGCCCCGCTCCCCGCTCCCTGCGCGCCGCTGAGAGCTTTCCCGTTGGAACACTGGAGACTGAGTCGGTATAAAGAACCCTTAAAATACCGAAACAAACAAAGAAAACTTAAGTGCACATAGGAGGACTGGAGTCGTCCATTCGCAGGAGAAAATGCTTCGTGATAATTAAAACTGCTCTTTCCACCCGTCAGCTTGGCAAAGCCCCGGCTCTCCCCGCCTTCACCAACGTGGGCCACCGGTTTTTTTTCCCTTTTTTCTTTTGAGACAGCCTCCTCAGTCACCCAAGTGAATGCAGTGGCGCGATCTCGGCTCACTGCAACCTCCTCCCGGGGTTCAAGCGATTCTCCTGCCTCAGCCTCCCAAGGAGCTGGAATTATAGGTGCTGCCACCACGCCTGGCTAATTTTGTATTTTTAGTAGAGACGGGGTTTCACCATGTTGGCCACCCTTTCTGGGATGCCCCTGGCCATGTTTTCTTCAAGCTGAAAACCACATGTCCTGTAACTCAAGTCCAGGAAGTAGGTCCTAAGGAAACCGTCAGGGAGGCAGAGCCCTGGCATGGGGTGCTGGCTTCGGCACAGCCTTTGCAGTGAGTGCTGGAGGTGGCCACAGTCTGCCGGGCCTCAGGACCCCCCCACTCTTCCACAACTGTAAAGGAGATGCTGAGGAAAGCCCAGGTGTGGGAACGACACAACTGATTCCCTTTCAAGTGGAAATAAATGACTTATTTCTTTAAAAAGCCCGTGTGATGTGGAAACCTCTGAAGCTCATGCACCTCACACCAGACACTGGGGCTGGGGCTGGGGCTGGGTGCACGGAGGTGACCCTCTCCTTCCCTCTTCCAAGCTCCCAGCAGCCCCACTTCCGCAACCTCCTCAGGGCTCCGCACCTGGCCTTGCAGCCCTCTCTGGCTCCGGCAGGGGCCCTCCCTGCCCTCCGGCTGGAACAGGTCAGGACTCTCCAGCCCAAGCCTAGAGAGCTACGGCTCCTCCCTCTCCTAGCACACGCTTCCCATGGCCTCCAGCTCTAGGTCACCTAGTTCCCTCCTGCCCTCCCCCTTCCCCAGGCCTCTCGCTGGGTCCTTCCCATCCTCCTCCCAGGATGGGCAGCTACTGGAGGGCAAGGCCAGATCCTGGCCCAGGAAGAGGCTAGGGCTCCAGACAACCAGGCACCCCCTCGCTAGACACTGCTTCTACATTCCCACATGCCCCCCTTCCCCATGGTAGCAGCCAAGACCGAGGGCCTGGTGGGCAGCTCTGTCCCAGGAGCCCAAAAAATTATCCTTGTTGCAGCTGGGCACTGGACCGGTTTAAAGTCAGTGACGGACGCTGCGGCAAGAAGCCCAACCCCAGGCCTCAAGAACCGCCTAGGCGGGGCCGGCAGGTGGCGCTGTGCCGCGTGCACTCACCTGGGACGCGAGGATCCCCCCAGGCCTCCCATCCAGTCCCAGCCCCAGGCCTCCCATCCAGTCCCAGCCCCAGGCCTCCCATCCAGTCCCAGCCCCAGTGCCCGGCGCGCGGCGCGAACCCAGTCAACCCGCGTGGGACACGGAGATGCACAGGCAAGGAAGGTCCTGCGCAGTTACCTGCGATGCGAATGACCGCCCGCTCCGCAGGGTCCAGGACACTCCCGTTGGTCCTGGCGCCACCCGCGCTGCGCCGGCTCCGTTGCGTTTTCCCGAGGTTCCAGGGCAGTGTGTCGCCAGGGCTGGGTGAGCCACTGCTTCCATTGGAGACATCTTCAGCGACTGCCCGCACCTCAGCGTCCTCACCCGACATGGCCTCCTGGAGGGGGAGCAGGAGGGGTCATATCTCTGCCGGTTCAGGAGTGGACTCTGCACGCTGACCCACCCACCTCCTTCTTAACCTAGACACCGACCCCACCCCACCCCACCCTCACCGGGACACTGGCACCCACACACCTGCACCCTGCTGTACCGACATACTGACACCCACGCTCTCGCCCCAGGCAGTGACTACTGTCCATCCACGACTGCCTCGCCCCTCCCACCCATTCCTCAGAAACCCACACAGTGACCCAGTGACCCCCACCCAGCCACTGGCCTCACCTCCAGTCCATCACCAGGACACTGACCACCCTGGCCACCCCCACTCCCGCACACTGGCTGCCACTCTCCTTTCTTAGTCGCCAACACCCCAACCGCCTACTGTCACCGAGGGGCTGGACCAGCACAGGACAGACCACCCTCCACCCTGTCAAATGGAAGGGGAGGGGGTGACGACCTTCACTCAGACGCGGGCCTCCACCGCCTCCATCCCAAACTTGACTCTTATCCTCTCATCCTCTAATCGCAGGCAGGCGAGGCCATCAAGGAACGCTGACCACCGCCCCCTCCGCTCACTGGGTCATCCGAGAAGGACACCCAAGCCCTTCCCCTGGACACCGGCAGTCCACCTCCAAGCCGTCTCGACCTCTAGGACTCCCCATCACGCTCCCCCACCTCAGCCCGCAGTCCCACCTCGATCTCCGCAGCGAAGGCCTATAAATAGCTGCAGCCGCAGCGGCGTGGGCCGTGGGAGCTCTGCTGCGGCGAGGCCGGGGAGGGTGCCCAGGCAGGCGCTCCAGCAGCCCACCGTGGGGGCGCGTACACCGGCACCGCAGATGCAACCAGGGCGCACGAATACCCACTTGCGCACACTCCTCAGCCCCGTCCCCAAGAGCGCTGGCGTGCGGGAGGTGAATGGGGCTCTGTCTCGGCGGGGTGGGCTGGCGTGGGGGCACAATGTGGGCTCTGTGCCTCCGCCCTCAGGCCAAGGGCCAGGGAGGAGACTGCGGGCACCGCGCAGAGGGCCGCCGCCCCCCGTCCCCCGCCCCCACTGGCCCTTCCACCGGCCGCCCCGGGGGCAGCCCCCGCCCGGAGCCCTGCGGTCAGCCGCGCCTCCCCAGCAGCCCTTCCTGCCCACACCCCGGGCACCGCCCGTCCAGTTCCGCAGTATCGGGCGCGCAGGGAGGTGCTGTCCTCTCGAGGGAGGGCAGGAGGGGCCGCGCGCAGCCCTAGTTCCGTGTGGCCAGCGACCGGAGACCCCCCCGGCCCCCACCCCGCAGCGCCCGCACGCGGCGCGCCCTTGCATCCCGGCCGCGGTCATACGTGCCTGGTGACTCCGCTCGCTTCAGCTCCGCCGCCGCAGCCAGACTGCTCCGACCCGGAGAGCGGCGGAGGCGGCGCAGGCGGGGCGAGCCCCGAGCCCCGCCCCGGCCCCCACCCAGAGCTGCGCCGCGCGGGCCCGGCCGAGAGCTAGCGAGCGATGTCCGCGAGATCGGGCGCCCGTGTCTGCGTGGGGCAGGCGGGATCACGGGAGCGGCCGGGCCGGGGCCCGCGGGGGGCGCACACCTGAGCCAGGGCGCACGGGGGAGGCCGGTCGGCAAGGAGACGCGGTCGGCGCCGGCGTGCGTGACACCGGGACGCCGTGCGCTCTCTCCGGTGCGCTCTGGGCCCCGCCCGCCCCGCACCGCGACGCCCCCCGGGAGCAGCAGACCCCGCCCCGGTCCGCGGAAGTTCCCGCTCCCCAAACGGAGGCCGCAGTCGGAGTTCCCGGGGCCCCTACGCCCGGTTTCACGTTCACGTTTATTCCAACAAGAGCCGTTTCCAGCGAGGGCGGGCGGGCGGTGTCGCCGGCCCCTCCTCTGGGCTCTGCTGACCCCTGGTGGTGGGGTCGGCCCAGGCGGAGACCCGGCCCAGCCCCGCCCGGCCGCTGCCGACCCCAGCCCCTCAACCCCGCCTTCGGGAGCGCGCAGCGGGAGGCGGGGGCGTCTCCGCGGTCAGCTCCGGCGGCCAGAGCGCGGGGCGGGGGCATCAGGCTGGGCGGAGTCGGGAGCCTGGGAAGCAGGAGGCCAGAGGGTGGCCCCTGAGGTCAAGTGGCTGGGGAGGGGCCCCGGAGCCCAGAGGGGTCGTCGGGGGAAGCCCGGGGCCTGTGCTCGCAGGTGATGAGGTAGGTGGGCAGCGCCTGCGTGTCGTGGAAGATGACGAAGATGCTGGGCTGGCGGATGCAGTCCACCGCGCTGTCGTAGCGCAGGAGCACGTGGCCGGGGCCCCGCAGAGGGGGCGCGAGCAGACCGCGATGGCCCTGCCCGTAGTCGCCGGTCAGCACCCGCGCCACGAACACCGCCTTGTGGCCATCGGCGTTGGGGGGCGAGAAGCGGTCCTGCACCGACATGGAGGCGCGCGTGGCGAAATACACGCCCTTTCCGTAGACAGTGGCTGCGGGGCAGGACGGAGCGAGGTCAGGGTGGGCAGGGTGGGCAGGGTGGGCAGAGCCCCCGCCCCTTCCGGGCTCAGGCCTCACCGTTGCGGCCGCAGAAGCTGCGGTTGAAGCCGTGGGCGCAGATGTCAGGCACTGCCGGCGCCGTCGTACCGTGGTACAGCACCTGCTCCACGGGGCTCCGCTCACATCGCTGCAGCAGGCGCTCCCGGTGCAGCTCATACTGCTGCTGCAGCAGCGGGTGCGACACTCGCTCCACCTGCGGGACGCCAGGGCCAGGCTTAGACACCCTCCCTAGGCAGGGCAGAGCTGAGCCGGGCAAACGGGAGCCCTCCGTTGGAGGAGTCCAGGGTTCCAGGGAGACCTTGCAACCCCATCATGCTCTGTCCAGCAGCAGACAGTAGCACCTCCATGGGCAAGTGACTTCAGAGGGCCTCTGAAAAGGCCTGACCCCTCCAGGGGAGTCTGATGCCCTCCTCCCCCCCCCATGGAAGGAAGTCTGGGGGTGGGAAGACCCCAGCCACTCACAGCCAGGCCTCTGCAGAGAAAAGCTGAGCCAGGGTCCTATGCTGCCTATAGCACTTGACCCCAATACCAGACCTCTCAGTGCTGATAGCCCAAGTGGGAGAGAAGGCCTCAGGTGACTAATCTGACAATCAGCCCTGGGAAACACTTTTAAAGAAATTCTAAACAGTTTCTTCAGAGGAACGCAAAAGAACACCATGTCCATTAAACAAGACTAGCTGCTATGAAAAGGAACTAGTCTGAAAATGAGAGCTCTTGCGTTCAGAAAGGGACGCTGAGCTAGATCCAGGGGGTGAGGAAGTGGTTCAAGCTAAAGACCCAGCTAGTGGTCTAGAGGGAGTTCGGAACTGACAAAGTGCAGAGCTAAAGGAAGAGAAAGGACCTCCCGGAGAGCAGTTGGGGGAGGTGGTGCCTGAGCCCACATAGCAGGAGCTCCACAGGCTGGAGCTATAGCACACACAGGGAAGACGGCTTCCCTGAGCTGAAGGAACATCTTCAGATACACAGGATCCGTGGAACGCTGAGAAGGACACGGGGGCAAGACATGCGCCGCTGGCACCCACCTGCCAGGAAGCCTCAACCTTCAGAGTGAAAGAAAACCCTACAAGTTTACACACACTCAACGAGTCAATATGCAAACGGGAAGAAATCTCACCTTCTCACATTGGGTCTCTCACTACTGACACCAGATGCTAAGAAACCATGGGGAGATTTTTTTTTTTTAAGATGGGGTTTCACCATGTTGGCCAGGCTGGTCTTGAACTCCCAACCTCAGGTGATCTGCCTGCCTTGGCCTCCAGAGTGCTTGGATTACAGGCGTGAGCCACCATACCCAGCCAGGTGAGATATTTTTTAACTTTCCAAGAAAAACATTTTTTAAGAAGGAATAAAAACAGCAATGTCTTCAAATATCTGAGGAAAAACATTTTTAACCTGAGCACTAAATCCAGCCAAACTATTAATGAAGAATGAGAACAAATAAGGGCATATTAAGACTTGCAAGAACAAGGAAGTTTACACCAAATTATAGTTGCAAAATACCTCTAATTGTAAAGGGCAATGTAAATTTAAAAGTTGGCCAGGCACAGTGGCTCACACCTGTAATGCCAACACTTTGGGAGGCGGAGGCAGGCGAGTCACCCGAGGTTAGGAGTTTGAGACTAGCCTGACCAATATGGTGAAACCCCGTCTCTACTAAAATTACAGAAATTAGCTGGGCATGGTGCTGTGCACCTGTAGTCCCAGCTACTCAGGAAACTGAGGCAGGAGAATCACTTGAATCTGGGAGGCAGAGGTTGCAGTGAGCTGAGATCACACTATTACACTCCAGCTGGGGCAACAGAGCAAGACTCCGTCTCAAAAAGATATATATGTATGTATTTATATTTATATATACATATGCACAAAAAGTAGCTGGGTGTGGTGGTGTGTGCCTGTAGTTCCAACTTCTTGGGAGGCTGAGGAGGAATCACTTGAACCCAGGAGGGCAAAGTTGCAGTGAGCCAAGATCATGCCACTGCACTCCAACCTGGGCAACAGAGACACTGTCTCAAAAAATTATGCATATGTGTATATATATTTATATACATATTTACATTTATTTGCATATATAAATATATTTACATATATAAATATATATATAAATTTAGAAGTCAACAATTTTACCGCCCACTCAAGGAGAGACTTGCACTGAACAGAAGAATCTACCGACAAGCAGGCACTGAGCAACCCGGGGGTCAAGCATGACCGAAAAGAAATGAAGAAAGCCAAAAAGAGAAGCATCATTAGCCTTGACTCCTAGAACAGCTTTTTCACAGAACACAGTTTTAATAACTAGGATTTCATTTCTCTTTCTATGGCTCAATGGTAAATATTTCTTCATTATTATACTATGTCTGCCAACCTATGGCCGAAGCATGGAGCCTTTGTGATACTTACGGAAACCTTTACTACATAATAAAGATAACGAAACTGACCAAATTGAGATGGAAGGTTGGGGAGGAGGCAAAAGAGAGGGACGGGAGGCCCATTCTCCTCATCTTCCATGCAGGAAGGCAAGAAACAATCTCTAAAGCTGTCAAGTGAAAAAATTGAAGCATACCATTTAAAGTCATAAAGGGACTCGCTCAAAGAATCAAGTATGAATAATCAACAAAAGCACCAGGATATGAGCTCAGTGGCTCTGAGTGGTGGTGATGCTGGTGGTGATGAGTGGTGAGGGTGTGTTGGTGAAGCTGACAGTGCAGTGGTGATGGTGATGGTGGTGGTGATGGTGTTGAAGGTGAAGGTGGTGGTGGTGATGATAGTGAGTGGTGGTGGTGATGGTGGTGATAGTGGGTGTTGAAGGTGAAGGTGGTGGTGGTGATGATAGTGGTGAAGGTGATGGTAATGGTGATGATAGTGAGTGGTGAAGGTGGTGAAGGTGATGGTGATGGTGGTGATAGTGAGTGGTGAAGGTGATGGTGATGGTGATGATAGTGAGTGGTGAAGGTGGTGAAGGTGGTGGTGATGGTGATGATAGTGAGTGGTGAAGGTGGTGAAGGTGATGGTGATGGTGATGATAGTGAGTGGTGAAGGTGGTGAAGGTGATGGTGATGGTGATGATAGTGAGTGGTGAAGGTGGTGAAGGTGATGGTGATGGTGGTGATAGTGAGTGGTGAAGGTGGCGAAGGTGATGGTGATGATGGTGACAGTGAGTGGTGAAGGTGAAGGTGATGGTGATGGTGGTGATAGTGAGTGGTGAAGGTGGTGAAGGTGGTGGTAATGGTGGTGATAGTGAGTGGTGAAGGTGGCGAAGGTGATGGTGATGGTGATGATAGTGAGTGGTGAAGGTGGTGAAGGTGGTGGTGATGGTGGTGATAGGGAGTGGTGAAGCTGGTGAAGGTGAAGATGATGGTGGTGATAGTGAGTGGTGAAGGTGGTGAAGGTGATGGTGATGGTGGTGATAGTGAGTGGTGAAGGTGGTGAAGGTGGAGGTGATGGTGGTGACAGTGAGTGGTGAAGGTGGCGAAGGTGATGGTGATGGTGATGATAGTGAGTGGTGAAGGCGGTGAAGGTGATGGTGATGGTGATGATAGTGAGTGGTGAAGGTGGTGAAGGTGGTGGTGATGGTG
>CM052663.1:89162231-89192671 GCA_028533165.1 Leontopithecus rosalia
ACCGCCTCGGTGACCCCACCGCCTCCGTGACCCCACCGCCTCCGTGACCCCACCGCCTCGGTGACCCCACCGCCTCCGTGACCCCACCGCCTCCGAGACCCCACCGCCTCGGTGACCCCACCGCCTCCGTGACCCCACCGCCTCCGTGACCCCACTGCCTCGGTGACCCCACCGCCTCCGTGACCCCACTGCCTCCGTGACCCCACCGCCTCCGTGACCCCACTGCCTCGGTGACCCCACACACTCATGCTTCCCTGCCCTCCCTTGTCTCTCCTTCTTAGCCTCCTCTTCCTTCACCAGCCCAGACAAGCGAAGGGAGGCCAACTCCCTTCTCTTGTCTGGGGTGGTGAAGGAACCGAAAACTCCGGTTGCCAAGCAGTTGTTCCCAGACTTTTCTGAAATGTGCTCATGCTCAGTGTTGCCAAGTGTAGTGAATAAGAATACAGGAAGAGGCTGCTGTGCTGCAGCGAGCCAGGGACTCCCTACAGCAGCCGCCCTCTGTGGAGGCGGAAGAGCACCCAGAACAGCAAGAGGTCCATTTGTGGAACAAGTAATTCTCACAATGGCCACAAGATGGCAACACTGCCCCATGCTCCAAATAAGGAAACTGAGGCATGGAGCCGGTCCCATAGTCCCTGGTGACCCAGCCAGGATTAGCAGAGTGGGGACCCTCGCCCAGGCCTGTCAGATCCCAGGGCACCCCAACCTCTGTTCCTTCCTGTTTCCCTACTCTGTGAATGCCCTCTGGGCAGGGAACAGGGCTGGGAGCCTGTCAGCTCCTGGTCAGCTGACCTTGATGCAGGCTAGAGGACAGGCCACAGACTGCACAGTGCTGATGGTGCAAAAGCCCAGGACGCCATGGGGCCAGAGAGACAGCGCAGACTCACGCGAACGATGTGGATGCTGCTGCGGGCAGCATCCAGGGTGTCGTAGAAGGCCTGCACCACCTCCCGGAACTCCCTGGTGCTCTCTGCCAGATGCTCCAGCTTGTTCCAGGGCCCCTTCAGCGTCTGCTCCTCCACTGACGTGGGGATAAAGGAGGTCAGGGCCATGCCTGAGGCACTAGCCCCCGACTGGTCAGCCCATCCCATCGTCTAGGCCAGGATATAGACTCACAGGTAGGGCCTGAAGCTGCCAAAGAAAAGGCCAAACTCTGATCCCAGGGGCCAGCCAGAAGTGCTGCCAAGTGGCGGGCAGCACGGGCAGGGTGGGCCCCGAAGCCACGGAGGATGGTGCAGTCACCACGCAGGGCAACGCGCACACCATGGCATCGCTCCAGGCGAGCGCACAGCTCTGCGGGCAGTGTGCGGCGCCAGGGCCCCACCGTCTCCTCCTGTAGGTGGGCCTCCAAGGCAGCCCTGAGCGCCTGGTCCAGCTCCTCCACATCCTGCTCAAAGGCCGCGTGCACCACAAGCTGGGCCCTGCCATCAGTTCCCCCATCTGGGGGGTCTCCTGCCTCCAATGGGAGCTGCTCCAGCAGGGACAGAGCTAGGGCTTGCTGCAGGGCGGCAGCCTCCTCCTGCTCAGCCACCTGGCCCTGAGGCTCCAGTGACCGGTGAAGTGCCAGCTGCAGCGCGGCCTCCTCCTCCAGCCGCCTCAGGGCCCCAGTGCTGGGGGCCACAGGCTCATCCTCCTCATGCCCTGGGGTCGCCTCCTCCTCCTCCTCTTCCTCCTCCTCCGGGTGTTCCTGAGGCACCTCCAGATCTGGAGGCAGCCGGTTCTCCCCATCAAGGTCTAGGCCCTCCAGGGTGGCCAGCAGTTCTCGGACCTCCTCTGGGAGCAGGGAGAGGCCACTGGGTCAGGGGCTGGGCCCAGGAAGAGTTGGAATGGGTGAAAGATGGGGAGTGAGTTTAGGGGGTGACACGGTAGGCCTCAGATGGGTCATTAGACAGATGGGAGCATAGAGCAGGGCAGGGGTGAGGTCACTGGAGAGCCACAGCATGTGCTGCGGGCCTCCAGGGGGCCCTACCCAGGCTCACATCCTCCTGGTCACTGCCTGTACTGTCGGGGGGCCACAGGGCGTGGGCATGGCCAGGGAGCACCGGGAGGGCCTCAGCAGAATCCACCTGTAGGGAGAGGATATGAGGGCCGCCAGCCTCTGGACAAGGGCAGAGGAGGCCTGGGGCAGAGATGTAAGAAAGGGGAGGGCAGGGGTGGGACTCCATCTCTACCTCTTCAAGGCCTGTGTCCACGGTGGCTGTGGCCAGGCGCTCCGTCCCAAAGACACACTGGAACTGAGCCTCCAACCCATGGAGCAGGCGCTGCCCCTCTGGGCCCAGGAGAAACCTGGCACTGCCCGGGTGCTCCAGGTGTAGCACATGGCAGCTAATGCTGCCCAGCAGGCTCTGCAGAAACTCCTCGGCCGCCTGGCAGGAGGCCTGGGCTCCGCAGAGCTGCAAGGCCATGGCAGAGGGGTGGTTTGCAGGTTTAGAGCACAGGAAAGGCACTCTGAGTACCCAGTCTGAGGAGGGGCCAAAGGCTAGGAGTCCTGAGGGGTCACTCACCCGAAAGCCAGTCACATCCGATCCTTCAAGTGGGAAGAGGGCTACGTCTCCCAGGCCCGCAAGAAGGTCCTCATGATACAGCTGCAGGAAGCGCATCGCGCCCGGCTCCATCGACAGTACTGTGTCCACCAGGCCCTCCTGCCCCAGCAGCCTCACACGCCCTGGGCTCACAGGCCCCGCCTGCTCCAGAGACCCCACAGCGATCTCCGGGGGACCCACCGGCCCCTCCTGCCCTGGTGAGTCCATGGCAATCTCCACCAGGCCCTCCTGCTCCATCAACCCCTTAGAGATCTCCAGCAGGCCTGCAGACCCCACAGGCCCCAGGCTCATGGACCCCTCCTGTTCCTGTAACCCCACAGGCCTCAGGCTTACCAGCCCCTCATGTTCCAGAGACCCCACGGGCATCGAGCCAACCGGCTCTGCCTTTTCCAGAAACCCCATGGGACCTGTCCTCAGAGAGGCCCCTGACTGTCCCGGTTCCTCGCCACAGCCCACTGTCACAGTCTCTGTACCCTGCAGAGCCGTCGCCAGCCCTCCCGTCCTCAGGAGAGCATGCTCTAGGGCACTATGCCCCAGGGTGCATGGGTGGTTCCCTTCACTGGTGTTCTCAGCCAGCTCCTCGGGCTCCAGGACCTCATAGTGGGGGACAAGGTTCAGCTCTGAGCCCTGCAGCCGGTGGTCCTGCTGCAGCACTCGTTCTGCCACTTGGAGGAAGGGAAAGGACAGAAAACCTTCAGATTTCTGCCGGAGAGGGAAGGTCGGCTGAGTCTGCCCTGCCCCACTCACCTTGCCACTGCTGGAAGCAGGCAACAGTGCCCAGGGACCCAGGCAGGCGTCGCAGGCCCTCCAGGGGCCCCCCGCCACTGCGACGCTCATTCTCCAGGTACAGCTCTAGAAGCAGCAGATCCACAGAGGCACCGTCACCCACCACACGCACCGCTCGGGTCTGGGGCACCCGGGCCAGGGACACCAAGGCCCCCTCCAGGCCCAGATTCTGGGCCTGCTCCTCCAGGACACGGACTTCTGTGGGGAATATGCAGGTCAGCTGAGGGCACCTTCCCTAGCCAGCACCTCAGCCCCAAGCCCGCCTCTCACCTGTCTCAGAAAGGGGCTTCAGCAACTGGACCAGAGCCTGGTCTGGCCGGGGGCTGGCCAAGGCACAGCAGGGCTGCACCGGGAGCCCCGAGGCACGAAGCAAGGCCTGGACATGCTGCTCCAGGAGCTGGGGTGCAGTGCCAGGGGGCAGTCCTCGGAGCAGCAGGCGTGCGGGAGCTCGTGGGGGAGCTGGCCGCAGGCTCAGCTGGACACCGTGCAGTTCATGGTCTGCCCGGGCCAAGACCCTCTCGGCATCTGGGGGCAGGGACAGGGCAAGATGTCAGGCATCAGAACATCAGGGCATCCAGGCTGCCCCTTCAGCCATCCCCCTCACCTGCAGGCTCTCTGAAGGTGAGGATTCCCCCACAGCCCAGTCTCTGCCAGCTCAACACAGGTCCCCCTCCAGAGCGTCGGCGGTTCTCAAAGTAGAGCGTGAGCAGCTCGTCAGGCACAGCAGGGGACAGTCCAAGGACCTCCACTGCCACCCCCGCCTCTGCCTCCGCCATTGCAACCCTGAGATGGGGCATCGGGTGGGTAGAGAAGCACTCCACCCCTCCCAGGCCCCTCTGAGGTGAGCCCTCAGTGCTCCCCCATTATGTACGGCCCCACACCCAGTACCTTCAGCCCATGGGCTCAGCCAGGACTCCTGCGCCTGCCCCTCAGCAAGCCTAACTCTGTACGGTACAGGAAAACAAAAGTGAAACTGAAAGCCGGAAGGAGGGAGGGAGCAGCTGGGCCCTGGCTCAGCCTGGGGCTCGGAGGCCTCCTTTCCTGCTGCAGCCCCAGCCCCCAGCGGACCAGGAGGTGCTGGCCAGGTTAAATCCCTCAGGACCCTCCACAGCCCAGCCCAGCCCACTGGCCCCATTTGGCCCACTCCAGCCCCTGGCTGGCAGGGTGGACATGAGTGTCCTCTGGTGGACCTCCACTCCCCTGGCCTCCATGGCGGGAAAGTGGCCAATCACTCTCCCCACTAAATCCACCAAGGGGCCTGAGTCACTGCCCCTCACTCAGGATCTCCAAGCCTCTGTGTCCATAACACCTTCTGCCCACAAAGTGCTGGCTCTCCAGGCCCAACCCCGGCCAAGGCTGGCCTTCAACGCCCCCAGCAAACTTCTCAACCCTGTTCCTGGTCCCTCACACCCGTCAGCTGCTCAGCACAGGAAGCTCCCCACCCTTGATTTTCAAGAGCGTGGATCCCAGCACAGCCTCCCTTGGGCCTCGGTCCTGCCTGGACATTCCTGCAGCTTTCTCCCCGCCTGCACCGCCTCCTCTCACACCATCACTGGCATCGTCACAAGTAACCCCAGAAGACAACAAGGTGACGGCACCACTGCATTCCTTGCTGCCGCTAGTCCTCACCACAGAAAGGAAAACAAAGTATAGGACAGGCTCACAGCAGCACCAGGCCTCACACCTGGGCGGTGCCTTCAGAATCCACACTCCCACTCGCCACAAGCCCCCCACATCACCCAAGCACCGTTTGCTTCCAGCCTCTCAAAGAGCTGTGCCCACTACTGCTCTCCATCCCCCACTTCCAGCTCACCCTCAGCCCACTAAAACCCGGCCTCAGCCCTGCTATTCCTCCCTCCAGGGGCTGAGGACCCTGGCCAGCTGGCCGTCCTAGACCCGCACAGGCGGCACCTCTGCTGCCCTGACCCTGGCCCCAGCCTCCAGCATCTCTTGCTAGGTAGCTACGCTAACCTCTCAACTAGTCTCTGTCTGCCACTCCCACGGTGGGTCCTCAACAGAGGGGTCAGGGTGGGCCTTGTAAAGTGACACCAGCAGCTGCTACAGCTCCTGGCATCAGCAACAGTAAAAACCAAAGTCCTGGGGACCAGGCGCAGTGAGTCATGCCTGTAATCCCAGCACTTTGGGAGGCTGAAGCAGGCGGATCACTTGAGGTCAGGAGTTTGATGCCAGCCTAGCCAACATGGTGAAACCCGTCTCTACTAAAAAGATAAAAATTAGCTGGGCATGATGGTGGGCACCTGTCATCTCAGCTACTCTGGAACACTGAGGCAGGAGAATCACTTGAACCGGGAAGACGGAGGTTGCAGTGAGCTGAGATCATGCCACTGTACTCCAGTCTAAGCAACAGAGCGAGACTGTCTCCAAAAAAAAAAAAAGTTCTTTTGAGGACCTGCTGAGCTGCACCTGACCAGACCTCAGTCCCTTCTCTGGTCCCATGCCCCCTGCACACCCGATGCTCAGAGGCCTCCAGGCTCCTCTTCCTGCAGAGCTACAGGCCACTCCTGCCTCAGTGGCCTAGGACTGGCTCTTCCCTCTGCTTAGCCCCCGCCTTCCCCACAAACCCCCATGGCCATCCCTCTGGCATGATCTACCTTACTCTGCCTTTTTTTTGTTTTGTTTTTGAGATGGAGTTTTGCTCTTTTGCCCAGGGTGGAGTGAAGTGGCGTGATCGCAACTCACCGCAACCTCCACCTCCTAAGTTCAAGTGATTCTCCTGCCTCAGCCTCCCAGGTAGCTGGGATTACAGGCGCTCACCACCACACCTGGCTAATTTTTGTATTTTAGTAGAGATAGGGTTTCACCCTTTTGGCCAGGCTGGTCTCTTAACTCCTGACCTCAAGTGATCCACCCGCCTCAACCTCCCAAAGTGCTGGGATTACAGGTGTGAGCCACGAAGCCCAGCTATTTTATATTTATATATATATTTTTTTATCTTTTTAAATTTTTATTTTTTTAATTAAGACAGGGTTTCACCATGTTGATCAGGCTGATCTTCAACTCCCGACCTCAGGTGATCCACCCGCCTTGGCCTCCGAAGTGCTTGTATTACAGGTGTGAGCCACCGCGCCCAGCCCTATATTATATTTATTTTATTATTTTATTTTATTTTATTTTATTTTGAGACAGAGTCTTGTTCTTCTTGCCCAGGCTGGAGTGCAATGGCACAATCTCACATCACTGCAACCGCCTCCCAGGTTCAAGCGATTCTCCTGCCTCAGCTTTGCTATTAGCTAGGATTACAGGTTTGCACTACCATGCTGGGCTGGTACAAATTTTTATATTTTGAGTAAAAACGGAGTTTTGCCACGTTGGCCAGGCTGGTCTCAAACTCCAGACATCAGGTGATCTGCCTGCCTCAGCCTCCCAAAGTGGTGGGATTAAGGGTGTGATCCACCACACCTAGCTGCATTTTATTTTTCTTAAAGGTCTCTCAAATTTTGTGAGCTTCTGCTTCTACAAACGTAAATCCATCCCTGCCTTTTCCATGTTTCCTTTTACGGGACCCATCACAGGTTACCCACGATGCCGACCCCGGCTGCAGAGGGCCAGCCACAGGCAGCACTCACACCACAGGCAGACTGGTACACTTTCAGGAATTTCTGTGGACTGGTTGTTCAACTGGCCTTGGTGGGGGTATGCACACCATGGGCATGTGCAGAAGACGCAGCCCAGGCTTCCCCTCAATCGGTCCGGTTGCTAAACACTGCACCAGCACACCATAGGTGCAGGACTCCGAGCGGTCTGAGAGGCTGGCCCTCCAAGGGCAGGAGGGCAGGTCGGCCCCGAGCAGGAAGGCTGGCAGCACGACGCACCCTGCCTGCGTCAGTCGCCGCCCCCCCGGGAGGACTCAGGAGCCAAGCAGGGAGGTGGCCTGGCCTCCAGTCCCGCGGCATCCCCAAGCCTCAGCCCCTCGAAGCTCGTGAGCACATCAGGAAGACAAGCAAGCACTGAGTCTGTAGTGTGGAAATAAGACCTCGTATTTGCTGGCACACAAGGGTGACTGTAGTCAAAAATAACTTAATTGTACATTTTAAAACGACTCCAAGATTATAATCGGATCGTTGGTAACGTGGACAAATGCTGGAGTTGCTGGATACTCCATTCACTCCGATGTGATCGCCACGCACCACATGCCTGTCAGAACAGGCATGTTCTCACCTTTATTATTTTTTACCCCCTGTAAAACAAGGAGAGCTTCCAATTCACAGAGGTCAAAGAATTCCATGCATATTTTCCCATTAATCCTAACTTAAACAGATACGCCAGGCAGTGATGTGAGATTGTGCCATTGCACTCCAGCCTGGGCAAGAAGAGCAAGACTCTGTCTCAAAATAAAATAAAATAAAATAATAAAATAAATATAATATAGGGCTGGGCGCGGTGGCTCACACCTGTAATCCAAGCACTTTGGAGGCCAAGGCGGGTGGATCACCTGAGGTCGGGAGTTGAAGACCAGCCTGGCCAACGTGGCGAAACCCTGTCATTCCATGCGATCCATAAACATACACCTACTGAGCACCCACAGCAACTAAAATGTTGAGATCAGGGTGTCCAGTAGCAAGCCAGGCAGAGTTTGGGCCGACAGAGAAATTAAACAATGAGGCCTTGATTTGGGGATTAAACGATTAGGCCAGTTGATTCGGGACGGACCTGGATGAAAAGGGACCGTCGTGTTTTAAGGCCGAGAACGGGATGGTCAGTCCTGGGCAACTCAGCAAATCCCGCATTTAGGAATAAATTTCTCAACTCCCTGAAGGGCCAGACAAATTGGCCAGAGCAGACTGTTGCCTGGTCTGGAGGCGAGGGTCGCCGGCCTCCGGCCGGGGCAAAGAGGAACCCGTAGGGAGGCGGCGGGCGGGGCACGAGGGGCGGGTCCGCAGGAGCCCCGCCCTCCCCAGCTCGCCCGCCCCGCCCCCGGCCCGCCCCGGACCCGCCCCCGACACGCCCCGGACCCGCCCCCGACACGCCCCCGGCCCCGCCCCGTCACAAGGCCCCGCTGCGTCTCCCCAGCCGCAGGCGCAGGCCCGGCAGAGCGGCCGCCAAGCGGGTGCGGGTTCGGGCGCACCGGCCATCACCGCGCGGCCGCGCAGTGGACACCGTGCGCACCGGCCTGCGGCGCCCCGCCAGCGGTGAGTGTCCGGCCCGAGCCCAGGAGTGTGACCCGCTGCGCCGAGCGGCCGGTCGCCCCCGCCCCCGCCCCCACGCGGGTCCTGCGCATCCGAGCGGAGCCGCCTCGGGTCGGTCACTTGGTCGGGCCGGGGCGCGCGGCCGCTCGCGGCCGGGGGTGGCGGCGGCGGTGGGGGCTGGGAGCCGCGGCGGCCTGGAGCCGGCGGAAGGGGGCGGCGCGCTGCGGCGACAGCGGGACGCGCGGCCCCGTGCGCCCCCGGCCCGCGGAGGGCCCACCCGCCCTTGGTGCCAGTGCCGCGGCCGCATCCCCCGACCCGTTCCGCCTCGCCCCACGCCCGCTTTGTTCCCCGCACGCCCCGTGGTCGCTTCCATCCCCCACACACCCCCGCACCCCGCTGTTCCCGGCGTACCCCACTGGCAGGCACCGGCAGCCGATCCAGGCCTGATCCCCCCCACCCCAGAATCCGGAGCCGGGGGCCACTGGGCCCTGTTCTTGGGGGGAGGGAGGTTCAGGCCCTGGTTGGTCACAGATGGCCCGGGGATTTTCTGGGATAGAAATAGCCACCAGCTCCGGCCCCTTAAAGCTGCTTAAGGGGCAGGTCTGGGCACACCCCACACGTCCCCTACCGAGACCCCAGCCCCCACTCGCTCAGCTCCCACCCAGGAGACTCGGACAGCAGTGCAGGCCTCCCGCTGCTTGTAAGAAACAGCCCAAGCCCCAGATCTCGAGGCTGGCGGTTATCCCCTCGCCCGCCCCCTCCCCCACCCTAGAGGCGGCCTAGAAGGCCCCACGGCGCCCGTCCGGTCCCCACTTGCCTTTCAGGGCCCTGGCTCCCGGGCTCCCCACAGCCCAGGGCAAAGGTCACAGCCTCTCCTTTCTTCCCTCTGGGTTTCCGGCAGCAGGTGGGGTTGCCCAGGGCTGCATCCTGACTGTTCCCTTTCTGTCTCCTCTAGGGGCGGACCGCAGAACCCGAGGCCATGTCCCATGAAAAGAGTTTTTTGGTGTCTGGGGACAACTATCCTACCCCCAACCCTGGATATCCAGGGGGGCCCCAGCCACCCATGCCCCCCTATGCTCAGCCTCCCTACCCTGGGGCCCCTTACCCTCAGCCCCCTTTCCAGCCCACCCCCTACGGTCAGCCAGGGTACCCCCATGGCCCCAGCCCCTACCCCCAAGGGGGCTACCCACAGGGCCCCTACCCCCAAGGGGGCTACCCACAGGGCCCTTACCCACAAGAGAGCTACCCACAGGGCCCCTACCCCCAAGGGGGCTACCCACAGGGGCCGTATCCTCAAAGCCCCTTCCCCCCCAACCCCTATGGACAGCCACAGGCCTTCCCAGGACAAGACCCTGACTGTGAGTCTCAGGCAGGGAGGGGTGGGGGCGGGGAGGGGTGCTTGTGAGTGGCACTGACCCAGCCTGTCTGCTCCTCAGCTCCCCAGCATGGAAACTACCAGGAGGAGGGTCCCCCATCCTACTATGACAACCAGGGCTTCCCTGCCACCAACTGGGATGACAAGAGCATCCGACAGGCCTTCATCCGAAAGGTGGGTGGGGTTGTCTCAGAGGCGGTGTGGGGTGCGGCACCCGGCGGGTGACTGAGCGGCTCCTTCCCCAGGTGTTCCTGGTGCTGACCCTGCAGCTGTCGGTGACCCTGTCCACGGTGTCTGTGTTCACCTTTGTTGGGGAGGTGAAGGGCTTTGTCCGGCAGAACGTCTGGACCTACTATGTCTCCTATGCCGTCTTCTTCATCTCCCTCGTCGTCCTCAGCTGTTGTGGGGACTTCAGGCGAAAGCACCCCTGGAACCTTGTCGCACTGGTAACCCCCAAAGCTGAGCCTCTGGGCCCCCGGGCCCGGCCCTGCAGTCCCACACTCCCACGCTTCCGGGCCCGGTCACCTTCGTTCTCCTTGTGCTCGTGAAGCAGGGGCAGGTGGGGGTGGCATGGGCACACACCAAGGCAGCCCTCATCTCCCACCCCAGTCGGTCCTGACCGCCAGCCTGTCGTACATGGTGGGCATGATCGCCAGCTTCTACAACACCGAGGCAGTCATCATGGCCGTGGGCATCACCACAGTCGTCTGCTTCACGGTCGTCATCTTCTCCATGCAGGTGAGGGGCCTCCCAGGCAGGGCCGCGGCCCGGGGACTGAGTGGCCTCTCAGGCCCAGCCCCATGGCCCGTTCCTCCTGTGTGCAGACCCGCTACGACTTCACCTCGTGCATGGGCGTGCTCCTGGTGAGCATGGTGGTGCTCTTCATCTTCGCCATCCTCTGCATCTTCATCCGGAACCGCATCCTGGAGATTGTGTACGCCTCCCTGGGCGCTCTGCTCTTCACCTGCGTGAGTGACGAGGGGTGGCCTTGGCTGGGGGTGGGATGCCGGGCAGGCAGGCTGGTCCCTCACACCGCGATGCTGCCACCTCTAGTTCCTGGCGGTGGACACCCAGCTGCTGCTGGGGAACAAGCAGCTGTCCCTGAGCCCGGAGGAGTACGTGTTTGCCGCGCTGAACCTGTACACAGACATCATCAACATTTTCCTGTACATCCTCACCATCATTGGCCGCGCCAAGGAGTAGCTGAGCCCCAGCTCGCTGTGCCCACTCGGGTGGCATGGCTGGCCTGGACCCTGCCCCTGGCATGGCAGTGCCATCTGTACTTCCCCTCCCTCGTCCCCCGGCACAGCCTGGGGCAGAAGACACCCTCTCTGACCCTCCTGTACGTACACTGCAGATACTTTCATTCAGACCCACTGTGGCCACAGCATGGCCCCTTTAGTCCTCCCGCCCCTGCCAAGGGGCAACAAGGCCACGTTTCCGTGCCACCTCCTGTCCACTCACTGTTGCATGAGCCCTGTCTGCCAGCCCACCCCAGGGACTGGGGGCAACACCAGGTCCTGGGGAGAGGGATTGAGCCAAGAGGTGAGGGTGCACGTCTTCCCTCCCATCCCAGCTCCCCAGCCTGGCGTAGAGCACCTCTTCCCTCCCCCCTGCCCTGGAGCGCTGCCCTCTGGGGGACATGCCGGGCGGGGGTCTTACCCCCGTGCTGAGCCCTGAGGGCAGAGAGGACGGCACGTTTCAGGGGAGGAGGAAGCCTTCCTCTCATTCCGCTGTCACTGGAATTCCAATAAATGGGATCTGCTCTCTGCCTTTCTTTGGTTATTCTCCCTGCCACTTTTAACATTAAATGCGGAGGGGCTTCAGATGCCCCCACTGATGGGGACACAGGACCAGAAATGAATAGTGGAGGTTAATACAATGCCAAGTCTCTGCCCACATAAGGCCACATCTCCGACGGACAGAGACCTAGGGTGCCCAGAGGGAGCTAAGCCTGCGCTAGGCCACCCCGATGGTAAGTGGCCGGCTGTGTCCACCAGGTGTTCCCTGGAGATGGCACAGTGTAGCCCCCTCACTATTCTGTCACCTGGGCACAGGTCATCCCTAGGAAGATTTAGGGAGGCTCCCAGGGCAGCCTGCCATGCTCCTTGGCCTCTCCCTGGGCCTCCCCAGCTCTGTGCAATCCATCTGCATGGGCATCCTGATGTACCACCCAGGCCTGCCTCACACAGAGGTCCCTGCTCCTCTCCAGCCTCCCTACAAGAAATGCAGGCTGCAGATCCTGTCCAAGAGCTGGACAGAGATAGGGCTCGACTGTTGGGGCCCCTTGGCCTGCCCAGGCCCAGTCCTGTGAAGCCCCCAGCCACAGCTTGTGCTGCATTTCTTGCCCTGTGGCTCCTACTGGCTGCCTACAGGAGGCTGGGGGTCCCTCCACTGCCCAGGACCTGGCTGCGTCTGAGCCCTGCTGAGCTCTCATGGCCCCTGGCTCTGGACCCAGGGGGAGCCTTGAACTTGGACATTTCCACTTCAACCTTTCTACTGAGGCTCTCCTTGCAGCATGGCCTGAGGATTGCTCAAGGCTCCTCCCCACCATTTGGTGGGTCCCCTTGTTTAATTGATGCTGGCACCTCTGTGTGCGAAGCCAGCGCCACCCTGATGTCCACAGGCACCGCAGCCTCTTCCTCCCTGAAACCTGCTCCTGCGTTACCTCCAGGCCGGAGCAGGGCTGCCGCACTTCCCTTGCCCTCCCACCTTCCCCTGCCTCAACCGGCCTCCACCTGCCCTCCACCGGGACCCTAGCGTGTGTTTCTGAAACATCCATCACATGCATTGTACTTACCCGCCTGCCTAAAACCCTCGGCGGTGCCCTCAGGACAAAGTCCATGCTCCTTAGCATGGCACGCAGGCCTTGCCACCTGCCCACTGGTGACTACAGCTGCCCTCTTGCTGTCCCCTTGCCCCTCAGCCCGGGGCCCTGACCCTGCACAACCTGAGCCACGAGAGGGCTCCCTGCTGCAGGTGCAGCGCTGTCATTGTTCACAGACAGCCCATCTGCTGGAGCCGGACCTCACTGCCGTCCCAGCCACGGAGCGGGACGCACACTGCCTTCCCAGCCACGGAGCGGGACGCACACTGCCGTCCCAGCCACGGAGCGGGACGCACACTGCCTTCCCAGCCACGGAGCGGGACGCACACTGCCTTCCCAGCCACGGAGCGGGACGCACACTGCCGTCCCAGCCACGGACCGGGACGCACACTGCCTTCCCAGCCACGGAGCGGGACGCACACTGCCGTCCCAGCCACGAGGGCACCTCCTGGAATCCACCTTGCCTTCTGCAGTGGCTAACCAGAGTCACATGCTAAGCAGTGGGTGGGCCGCATGGCTCCCCCTCCCCCCACCTCTCCTTCTGGCCGTTTCCTGAGCAAGTGCAGTTCCTCCTCCGGTGCCCGCCTGTGCTCCAGCATGCTGAGGAGGAGAAAAAAGCTGCCCAGCTCTAGCGCCCAGACCCTCAGGATTTACACAAGAAAGGAGAATGAAGTGTTTATATGGCTAACAAGAACTTGGTGTGGGGGCCAGGGAGTGGTCTCAGGAATAACTGCCAAGCAAAATGTGCCAGGACAGTGTTTTCTTGAGGAGTTTGAGATGGATACAAACTTGGCTGACAGGGAGAGGCTTTAGGGAGGCTCCCTGAGGATGGCAAGGTCCAGAGGTATGGGGCGGGGCCAGGGGGCCATAGGATCTACAGCAAAGACCCCTATTGCCAGAGAGAAGGCCAGGGCTGAAAACAGGAGGACTTGGGCCTGTCCTGCAGGTGAAGGGCACTCAGGCAGGGGCCACAGCTGGGTTTCTGTTTAGGAAGATGAGTCTGGCAATAGAAGATACAGGGGAAGCCATGGGTCTGTGAACAGGTGACGTGAGCAGCAAGGAAGCAACTAAGACATGCCAGAGGAGCTGGGAGCACAGATGCTTCCAGAAGCATCGGGAGGTACTAGTTAAGCCAGGCTGGGTGCAGCCAAAGGCAGCTGGGATGTGTCTGCCCACTGAGAGGCCTGCTATCTGCCGTGTCCCAGCCAGGGAGTGAAATGAGGAGTGCAGGTGAAGAAGACCAGCTGCTGACATCTGGGAGGTGACCCGGTCCTATCTTCCAGCCTCAGTGTCAGCTAGGAGCTGGCCTGGCACTCACAGATAGAGGCCTCCGTGCCTCCTGGTTAAAACTTCATAGAACATCAACATCAGACTACTCTGTGACCATGATGGATCAACACAAAAACAAGACCCCTCCGTCACCGTGACTGAACACGGACAAAACACGGTCACTGTCCAGGCTGTAAAAAGGGCAAGCAGCGCCCTGTCCTGGCCAATCTGAGCGGCTGCGGCCTCGTCACTGCTGCCACCTCTAGCCTGGCTCCAGTCTGTCTTCCTTCAAATGCAATGCAGTTGAGATGCTCAAATGCAAAATGACGCCTGCTTCCTGACAGCAGCGGTCCAGAGCAAAGGCCCCCTTCCCTACGCCCTCCCCGACGCCTGCTTCCCAGTGCCGGCCCAGAGCGAAGGCCCCCTTCCCTACACCCTCCCCGACGCCTGCTTCCCAGTGCCGGTCCAGAGCAAAGGCCCCCTTCCTACACCCTCCCCGACGCCTGCTTCCCAGTGCCGGTCCAGAGCAAAGGCCCCCTTCCCTACACCCTCCCTGACGCCTGCTTCCTGACAGCGCCAGTCCAGAGCAAAGGCCCCCTTCCCCAAACCCTCCCCCAGACTATTCAAGCCAAACCCTATAAGAAGTCCTTTCCAGCACCCTCTTACCACAACGCCCCAGTGTGTGCACGCTCTCACACGAGGAGCAGCCACTGGCTTGTTCAAGCAGTGGCTGGGGATTGTGTTTCTCAAGGAACGCTGACACTAACCATATGAAGGCCGAAAAGACACCTAAATAAAACAATTTATTCTTCAATCAAAAAACATTTATGTACATAAATAAATATTAAACCCACACATGATTTCAAGACTAAACCACACAGACATCTGTGGAGCAAAACGTGCAAGTCTCCACCCATTCCCCACCCTGCAAAGCACCATCAATCAACGGTGCCTGCTGAAACCAGCTAATTTTGTGTTTTTAGTAGAGACAGGGTTTCTCCATATTGGTCAGGCCGGTTTCGAAGTCCCAACCTGAGGTGATCCCCCCGCTCGGCCTCCCAAAGTGCTGGGATTACAGGCGTAAGCCACTGCGCCCAGCCTCTTGTTTTTATTTTTTATACGGAGGCTCACTCTATTGCCCAGGCTGGAGTGCAGAGGCATGATCATGGCTCATGCAGCCTGGACCTTTGGAATCAAGCGACCTTCCTACCTCAGAGACCCTCAGCCTCTCAAGTACTTAGGATTACAGGCATGAGCCACCGTGCCCAGCCAAACCTTAGTTTTTAAAATATAAATTTAATTCAAAATACAGGCCAGGTGCAGTGGTTCATGCCTGTAATCCCAGCACTTTGGGAGGCTGAGGCAGGCAGATCAATTGAGGTCAGGAGTTCGAGACCAGCCTGGCCAACATGGTGAAACCTGTCCCTATGAAAAATACAAAGCTAGCTAGACGTGGTGGCACATACCTGTAATCAAAGCTACTTGGGAGGCTGAGGCAGGAGAATCGCTTGAACCCGGGAGGCAGAAGCGGCAGTGAGCTGAGATCATGCCATTGCACTACAGCCTGCGCATCAAGAGTGAAACTCTGTCTCAAAAAAAAAGAAAAGAAAAGAAAAGAAAAAGGCCCAGGCATAGCAGCTTATGCCTGTAATTCCATCACTTTGGCAGGAGGATTGCTTGAGCCTAGGAGTTAGAGACCACCCTGGACAACAGAGCAAAATCCTATCTCTAAATACATGTACACGTGTGTGTGTGCATGTGTGTCTGTGTGTGTGCATGTGTGTGCGTCTGCGTGTGCGTGTATGTGTGCGTGTGTCTGTGTGTGTGCATCTGTGTGTGTGCGTGTCTGTGTGCATGGGTGTGTCTGTGTGTGTGCATGTCTGTGCGTGTCTGTGTGCGTGTGTGTCTGTGTGTGCATGTCTGTGTGCATGGGTGTGTCTGTGTGTGCATGTCTGTGCGTGTCTGTGTGCATGGGTGTGACTGTGTGCATGTCTGTGCGTGTCTGTGTGTGCGTGTCTGTGTGCATGGGTGTGTCTGTGTGTGCATGTCTGTGCGTCTGTGTGCGTGTGTCTGTGTGTGCGTGTCTGTGTGCATGGGTGTGTCTGTGTGTGCATGTCTGTGCGTGTCTGTGTGCGTGTGTGTCTGTGTGTGCGTGTCTGTGTGCATGGGTGTGTCTGTGTGCATGTCTGTGCGTCTGTGTGCGTGTGTGTCTGTGTGTGCGTGTCTGTGTGCATGGTGTGTCTGTGTGTTGCATGTCTGTGCGTGTCTGTGTGCGTGTGTCTGTGTGTGCGTGTCTGTGTGCATGGGTGTGTCTGCGTGTGTGTGCATGTCTGTGTGTGTCTGTGTGCGTGTGTCTGTGTGTGCGTATCTGTGTGTGTGTGTCTGTGTGTGGGGGGGTGTGTGCATTCTCAGTGTTGATTTTGTTAGAGATAATGTCATTGTTATGTTGAATATCAAAGTTCTTGCCCATGAAGATACCTACTGAAATACTCATAAAATAATAAGTGTCTGGCATTTGCTTTAAAACACTCTAGGGGAAAAGAAGAGGGAGATAAATGAAGCAAGATTGACAAAATGTTAATAAATGTACAAGCATTTTGATTGATGAATGCATATGGGTCTCTCAGTCTTCACTTTTCAAAAGGCTTGAAACTTTTCTTTCCCTATTTATTTATTTTTTTTTTGAGACAGAGTCTCACTCTTTCACCAGGCACCAGGCTGGAGTGCAGTGGTGCGATCTCAGCTCACTGCAACCTCCGCCTCCTGGGTTCAAGCAGTTCTCCTGCCTCAGCCTCCTGAGTAGCTGGGACTACAGGCGTGCGCCACCACGCCCGCTAATTTTTTGTATTTTTTAATAGAGACGGGGTTTCACCATGTTGGCCTGATGGTCTCGATCTCAACCTCGTGATCCACCCGCCTCGGCCTCCCAAAGTGCTGGGATTACAGGTGTGAGCCACTGAGCCCGGCCTGAAATTTTTCATAATAAAACGTTTTAAATAGAGGCATCTTAATTTTAAAAGTAAATCTCCTACCAATTGATCTATATTTAATGCAAGTCCAATAAGAAAGCACAATAGGCCAGGTACAGTGGTACATACCTACAGTATCAGCTATTCAGGAAGCTGAAGCAGGAGGATTGCTTCGGCCCAGGAGTTTGAGAACAGCCTGGGCAACATAGAGAGACCTTATCTCCAAAAAAGAAAAAAATCCCAACGGAATTCAATAAGCTGATTCTAAAATTGACATAAAAGAGTAAAACAAGATTAATACTCAAAAACTCCTGACACTTCTTCTGGAGAAGATTCTGGATGGGGACTAGCCCTGATATCAGAACATATTATAAAACAATAACAATTAAAACAGTGTGGTCTATTCCTTTTGGTCTATTCTTGCATTAATAGACCAAAAGGGAAAGAACAGACCAAAAGGGAAAAAAAGGAATATAACAGAAAACGTAACAACAGAACCACACACATTTTAAAGATGAAACTGGGTGCCTACTTTGTACGTAAAAATCCACCATTGCTGGATAAAGAATATAAATCTCAAAAGCAAAACTTTATAACTTTTGTCTTGAAACATACAAAAGCACTAATTACAAAAGCATTCAACATTGTTAAAATTAAGAACTTCTGTTCATCAAAAGACACCTTAAATAAAATTGAAAAATAATGAGGGAGGCCAAGGTAAGAGAATCATTTGAGTCCAGGAGTATGAGACCTACCTAGGCAGTATAGCTAGGCCCCATCTCAAAAAATTGAAAAGGCAAGTTAAAAACTGGGAGAGATATTCATAACACATGCAACAGACAATGGATTTTCATAAAAAATGTAAAAAGAATTCCCACTAACCAATGCAGGACAATCAATTTTTAAAATAAATATGGAGACTTCTGGCCACAAAGGACTAAGATAGAACCAGGATTTATATGCACACTCCACTACAAACAACTAACAAATGTTATGAAACAGCCGGGCATGGTGACTCACGCCTGTAATCCCAGCACTTTGGGAGGCTAAGGTGGGTGGATCGCTTGAGGTCAGGAGTTTGAGATCAGCCTGGCCAACATGGTGAAATCCTGTCTCTACTAAAAATACAAAAATTAGCTGGGCATGGTGGTACACGCCTGTAATCCCAGCTACTTGGGAGGCTGAGGCACGAGAATCACTTGAACCTGGGAGGCGGAGGTTGTAGTGAACCAAGTCTGAGATTGCGCCACTGCACTCCAGTCTGGGTGACAGAGCAAAACTGTCTCAAAAAAAAAAGTTATGAAACAATGAGTTTCAGAAATTACGCAAACATCTTGTAAAATTGTCCTGCGATGCAACAGGTAGCAGAGGACTGTGACTCTGAGATAGGAGCCCTTCGATCATCCTGGCTTTCTGCCTAGAGGCACATTTCAGGCCATAGGACAGAAAACAGTCCCAGGCAAAGCAGTCTTTGAGATAAAAATCTCTCAGAGATAAAAATCAAAGGTCAGGGAAGCTGAAGAAGCTAAACATAATTCTAGGACAGAGTTCTGGAAAGGAGGCAACTATATATGTATATATAAATCTGCACAGGGGCTGGCTCAGTGTCTCACACCTGATAATCTCAGCACTTTGGGAGGCCAAGACAGGAGGATAGCTTGAGCCCAGGAGTTCAAAACCAGCCTGGGCAACATAGTAAAACCTCATCTCTACAAAAAAACAAACAAACAAACAAGCAAAACACCTTTTTTTTTTTTTTTGATTAGCCGGAGAAGTTACCAAGGGTCCTAACAAAGTCCTCCTGGTCTCTTCCCCTGGCTTTTAGTCCCTGAGCCCTTTATGTGGGGTGACTGGATGGCTCCTGAGGTTGATGACCAAGTTCATATTACCAAAGTCTCTACTCCCAGCCAAGACCTCAGGAGCCTTTCCTCTGAGGCCGCTCATCCCAGCTCCTGACTGGCAGTCCCCAGGTAGACAAGCTGATATCCCTGCTTTCCTGCGGGCTGCCAGCCTCCCCAGGGCCCTCCAGACTCATCAAAGGGACAATGGCTTCCTTGGAAACCCAGGGACATGTCCTCAGACAGTCAGAAGCCAGTTTTTATCTTGTCTGTTTCAACTGCTAGTATACAGCAGCTTCTCCAGCTTCATGGTGCCATTCTTTCAGGAAAAAGAAAAAAGCTGAATAAAAGTATGTTCATACATTTATTGAGCACCTACCATGTGCTGGGGCCTGTGCTGGGCTCTGGGATGCAGAGCAAAGTTTGCTATGGCCCTTGTCCTCTCCTGGGATATCACTGTTAGTCCTTCCTCTGGGCAGAGCCTAGCTCCAGTGGGGCGTCAGAAAGACACACACATCCGCCTTGGCAGCTGTGCAGAGAGAGGCTGCAGCGAAAGAGGTGAAGCTAGAGGAGAGAAGAGCAGACGCAAGACTAGGCTGCCTGGGCCGGGCGCGGTGGCTCAAGCCTGTAATCCCAGCACTTTGGGAGGCCGAGGCGGGTGGATCACGAGGTCAAGAGATCGAGACCATCCTGGTTGAAATGGTGAAACCCCGTCTCTACTAAAGATACAAAAAAATTAGCTGGGCATGGTCGTGTGTGCCTGTAATCCCAGCTACTCGGGAGCTGAGGCAGGAGAATTGCCTGAACCCAGGAGGCGGAGATTGCGGTGAGCCGAGATCGCGCCATTGCACTCCAGCCTGGGTAACAAGAGCGAAACTCCGTCTCAAAAAAAAAAAAAAAGGCTAGACTGCCTGTACCAAGCCCGGACCCTGACAGCTGGGAAAATGCTGGAGGACCCAGTGCCTCAGCGGCCCCGCCTGCTGGATGGGGTACTACCTGCTTTGGGGGCTTGTCAGGACTGTCACACCAGTGCCTGGTATACAAGAAGCCTCAACAGACGTCAGCCATGGCCCTTCTATCGTCTGCAGTACAGGAAAGCCGTGGAGAGGAGTCACTGCCGACGTCCAGGAGGGCACCGGCAGTCAAGGGCCAACTGAGTCTGTGGGAGCACAGACGGGACAGCTCCCTCTCCTCTCAGCAGCTCCTAATCAGACGCAGGCCCCGGGGTTAACAATGGCCAAATGTTCACAGGGCCAGTACTGCTAGGCCCCATGGCAGAGGGCTCCTTCCCAGGAGGTGTCTCAGCACACCCAGCACAGAGGCGGCACATTGCAGCCTGTCAGGTGGCTGGGACAGAGGCTCCCGGCTACAGGCCCTCATTCTTTGGCAACGTTACGCCTCGAAAAGATGGCTTCAGAAGGAAAGTTGTTACACATGCAGAGAATCCCGAGCCAAGAAAGGAGCAAAGATCCCTGAAGGCTCTGCCAAGCTGAAATGCTGAGCTGAATCAAATGAGGCAAATTTGAACGGGGACAGACTGTGCAAAAGCCAGCGGCCCAAGGCTGGAATGAGATCTGACTCAGCAAAAGCAAGTGGGGCAACATTGGAGGTTTGTGGAGGTTTGTTCGTCGTGAGCCCCTAGCAGCCTGCGCGGAGCCCACATCCCGAGTGCACCCCAGGAGGTTCCTGTCACTCCTGCAGGCCGAGCCTCTTCCCAAGTGACACCGTCCAACAGCTCAGAAGGGCAGGGCTGACAGCAGCACAGAGAGGCCCAGCGTCTCTCACCCCCAGACTCTAGCCCCCAAACACATCATCCAAATGGATGTGGATACATTTTTGGATGAATCCAGCTCCCCAGATACTGGCACTCTTCACACCAAGCTCAAACCCAATAGACCTGCATACCAAAGGACACTTTGAATATACAACATAACAAAAAGAAAAAGAAAATTTGAATGAGGAGTAAATAAGAGTAGGGGGAGCAGAGGAAGCCTGGAGAAGGTTGATAAAGAAAGGAGCAGGAGGCTGCAGCTTAGCAGAAAGCCTCTACTGTACATTGTGACTCTAAGGAGGGGCTGGAAGCAGCAGAGGTAGGTGGGCCACAGTCTTCCTGGCACCAGGCTACTAGAGGAGGAAGAGAACAGTGAAGGAAGAACCTGCCTCCAGCTCCGCCCGCATTTCTCTGTACAAGCAAACCTCTGGGAGGGCTGTGTGTGCCTTACCTCCACCTTACCCTCCCACTCACTTCTCAGGCTTGTAAATCTGGAGTTGGCCAAACAGCTTCACCAAAACAGCCTTGATAGGTCACCAGGGACTTCCACGTCCCCAAAGCTGAGGCACACTTTTTCCGTGTTGGTCTCATCTGACCCCTCAGCCTCACTAGATGCCACTGCTGCTGCACATAACCTTGAAATGGCCTCTGCTGTGGCTTCTCCAGGCCAGCCATGTCAGGTTTTCCCGTCGCTGGAGCACTTCTGCTCTGTGACCTCTGTAGCTTTGTTCTGGCTCTACTAGGCACAGTGGGCTGCGGCTTGTTCTCCCTCATTTGTTTCCCATTTCTGGGCAACCTCATGCACTCATACGGCTCCAGTCGCCATCTAGGAGCTGATACCTCTAACGTGTATCTTTCCATCCCAAGCGGTAGGCTCTCTGCCGGGACTTGGAGCAGTAACCCCTGCCTCCTGGCCAGCGCCTTGACACCCTGATCTCAGCAGCACATCCAAACCTGACTCCAAACATTCGCCTCAATTAGGTCCTCCTCGCTGTCGGGTTGGTATAACCAACGGCTCCCCCACCCACACCAGAAGCTGCAAGGCCATCCTGACCTCATTCTCGCCTTCGTCCCCACATCCAAGCAACTCCAAAACCAGCCCATCCAGCACCACTACATGTTTCTCAGCTCTGCCCCGTCTCTCCAGCTCCGCTGCACCACCTGTGAGCCAGCCATCCTCATCGCTTGCTTGGATGACTGCAGCAGCCTGCTTACTGTGTGCCACTCAGAGCTTCTTGCCTCCAATCTGTTCCCACACGTCCTTCCTTCAGGCCCTGCAAGGGCTTCCCAAGGCCTTAGGATGAAGATCACTCAAGATCACAGCCACAGGCCCTGTCCCGACCTAGGCCCTCCACTCCTCCCCAGCACATACTCTGCGCCGCTCATCCTTGCTCCACCACACTTGCTTTCTTTGGAGGAGCACACTCCCTGATTCGATCTGGCCCACCTGCTGCACCCTCTTCCAGCACCAGCGCCTCTCCCAGCAGCATTCATCACGGGAAACTCCGCATCTACGTGTGTGATCGTTCAACTCGCAGCCACTCCCCACTAGGTGCTGAAGTTGGTAAGTTGGGGACAATGCCTGCTCTGACTAACACTGAATGCCCGCCACAGTTGGTGCTCAGCATTTATTTCTGCAGGAAAGAACAGTGGCCTATACAAAGGGAAGTACAGATGGTGTATCAGCCAGAGGTCCTTACATTAGGAGATTTGTTTTAAGGGCTTGGTCACATAATTGTGGGGGCTGGCAAGTCCAAAATCTGTAGGGCAGGCTGGAGACTCGGGCAGGATTTCTGTGCTACAGTCTTCACACAGAATTCCTTCTTTTCCAGAAAACTTCAGGCTTTTTTTCACTCTTAACTTCTTCTGCCAGGCATGGTAGCTCACACCTGCAATCCTAGCACTTTGGGAGGCTGACGCAGGAGGATTGCTTGAGCCCAGAAGTTTGAGAGCAGCCTGGGCAATGTACTAAGACTCTCATCTCTAAAAAGAAAAGCTTTTAATAAAAATTAGCCGAGGGTGGTGACACACACCTGTAGTCTCAGCTACTCGGATGGCAGGCCAAGGCTACAGTGAGGTATGATGGCGTCACTGCATTGCAGCCTGGGCAACAGACTGAAATCTTGCCTCAAAAAGCAAATAAATAAAAAAAATTAAAAAGTAAAAAGTAAATTTTAAAAAGTGAATGGACGAGGCTCACCCAAATGACGGAAGGTAATCTCCTTTACTTACAGTCAACATCTTGCAGCTACAAGTATATAATAGTTTCGCAGCAATGTCTATCTAGATTTTTGACCAAACACCCGGCATGTAACCATCCCAGACTGCATAAACCCAAGAAGGGGAATGAGAACATGATAAGCTAATGTTCACATGATGAAGAAATGCCCAACAGACACTCTACCAAGTTAGGGGGTAACTGAAGAGACCTCAACTCTGGTTTTTGGGGGCTCTGGTCCCCAGGGCCAGAGGACTGAGCCAGGATTACAGACAGAAGCATCAGAAGAGGGGTGGCGTAGGCCCCCCATTGTGAGGTCTATGTAGAATGCTCAACTCAGACTGATCCCAGCCCTAGCTGGTATTTTTCCCCTTCCTCCTCCCCACACTCCCCAGGAGTCTGCCCTCTAGCCTGTACCTGAACTTTGCTACCTCTCCCTGGCCCAAAAAGAGGTTTGAAAGAGAACAGCCACAGAGCCAGTGGAGGTCATGAGGACATGACCTCACTCAGTACTCAAGGTCAGGCCCATAGAGTTCTCTGTAGGGAGCTCTAGGAGAAGGGGAGCATCATGAGGACTGAGTCCTGAGTTCTTAGGACCAAGGGAGGAATGCAGTCTTGAGTTCTTGAAGGACTTGCAGTCGGAAAAATTCACGGAGCTAGACAACAGAGATCCAAGGGCAGAGAAGGCACTGATGGGGGATTTGGAATAGGTAACCCTGAGTCACCAGAAATGGAAACTCCAACAGGAAGATAAAGACGCTGAGCACCTGGGTCAGAAGAAATCATGGGCCAGTGTCCAGGCCTTGAAGACATCCCAGGAGAAGGCTGAGAGGCTAAACCCAGGTACATGCAAGATTGGAAGGAAGGGGCACCCCGGCCAGGAAGGTGGAGTGGTGAGTTTTCTTTTCTTTTCTTTTTTTTTTTTTGAGACAGAGTTTCTCTCTTGTTACTCAGGCTGGAGTGCAATGGCGTGATCTCGGCTCACCGCAACCTCCGCCTCCTGGGTTCAGGCAATTCTCCTGCCTCAGCCTCCTGAGTAGCTGGGATTACAGGCACGCGCCACCGTGCCCAGCTAATTTTTTGTATTTTTAGTAGAGACAGGGTTTCACCATGTTGACCAGGATGGTCTCGATCTCTCGACCTCATGATCCACCCGCCTCGGCTTCCCAAAGTGCTGGGATTACAGGTGTGAGCCACCGCGCCTGGCCAGGTGGTGAGTTTTTATTCAGCAAGTGTTTACTGGCTACCTACATACGTCTTACCAAGCCCTTTGCTGGACACTGGGGATTCCAAGAAAGTGGCACAATCGCTGAGCTCGCTGTAAAGACAGTGGAGAGCATTAAGGAGCCAGCACTGACCGGAACCGGGGCAAGTATTAGGATGCGGGACACATCTGCTGGGGAAACCCAGCGGGCGGCAGTTAACTTGAGGTTGGGGAGAGGAAGCTTCACAGGAGAGGCACCTTGAGGATTAAGCTGGCCAGACAGAGAAAGGGGCAGGACATTCCAGGCCAAGGCAAGACCTGTGCATAGGCCTGGTGGCATGGAGAGCTGAGTGTGTTAGAGCAGAGAGGGGAAGGAGGCGGCCACGGCCTCTGACCTCACAATACCCAGGGCCCGCTGAGCCAGCCTTGCAGACTCTGCACCCTCCTTCAGCCCGGGCAAGGCCCAGGGCCCTGGGCAGCCTCCAGGTGCAGTACCCTCCCACGGACCACAGCCTTCCTGCTGCCCCGGGGCATGTCTCTACTCACCAATTATGAGGGGCTTCGGCATCAGATAGAGAGGCTGGTGCGGGAAAACGAGGAACTGAAGAAGCTGGTGCTGCTCATTCGGGAGAATCAAGAGCTCAAGTCCGCCATCAAGACTCAGGCAGGTGGGCTCGGCATCAGCGCATTCATGAGTGGGCTTGGTGAGGCAGCAGCAGGACTTCCCTCACGCCAGAGCAATGGTAAGAGGCCTGGGTCCAATGAGAGTGGGGAGGGAAGTGGCGGACTGCACCAGAGAGGAGAGGTCTCAGGCAGTCATGGTGTGAGTGCCCTCCTCCTTGCCCTCTCTGCTCTAACATGCTCAGCTCACCATACAATGTGCTTCCTGCCCTTGAGAAGGCTGCATTCCCTCCTGACCATGGCGGACCTCTCCACAGGTGCTCGGAGCCCACCCACCCCTGCAATGATCTGCCTCCATCACAGGCCCGTACCTTGCCCTCCCTACCTGGCCCGCTCCTCTGTCCACCATCAGGTGTAAGATCTTCCTCCTTCCCTGAGAGGACAACTCTGCTCTTTCTGGTCTCTGCCTATTGAAGCCTCTACAGCTTGGCAATGAACGCTGACGCTGATGCTCTAGAATGGCCACAAGTGTCTTCCTCGGTGCCTTGTCCTCCTCCACGTCTGCATGGCATCTGAGACTCACAGCCTTGCTCCATGCCCCTCTTTCTGAGTTCCCAAGCCAGGCTGTCCACCCACTCGGCTCATCTTAATCGAGGCTGCTCCCAGAGTCTGGGTCCAGGCCCCATCCCTCCACCCTCAGCCAGCCCACCCACGGTGCAGCTTCAACTCCACTAGAAGTCAAGATCCCCTCCAGATCCTCCAGGCCCAGTGAATCACTGGAACTTTGCTCACTCCAAACTAGACAGGCTTCTGACTGATAACTTCGGTCTTTCCGGCGGCTAAAGCCCCTCAGGCTTGTCCTCATTCCCCTCCTGTCTTAATTCCCTGCTCCCTACTCACTGGGTTCCCTGGCATCCAACCTGAATGTGGCACACAGCTGGTCTTCAGTTCCCCCTTCCTGATCACAAGCACACAGACCCCTCTAGTTTTAAATGTTACACCTCTAATGACACAGACACAACAGACAGGGTAACAAAAATCAGGCTCATGGGGCCAGGCACAGTGGCTCACACCTGTAATCCCAGCACTTTGGGAGGCTGAGGCGAGTGGCTCATCTGAGGTCAGGAGTTTGAGATCAGCTTGCACAACATGGCGAAACCCTGTCTCTACGAAAAATACAAAACTTTGCTGGACATGGTGGTGTGCGCCTATAATCCCAGCTAGTCAGGAGGCGGAGGCAGGAGAATTGCTTGAACCCAAGAGGTGGGGAGTTTGCAGTAAGTCGAGACGACACCACTGCACTCCAGCCTGGGTGGCAGTGTGAGACTCCATCTCAAAAACTAGTAACAGGCCTGGCACGGTGGCTCACACCTGTAATCCCAGCACTTTGGGAGGCCAAGGCAGGTGGTTTGCCTGATGTCAGGACCGGCCTGGCCAACATGGTGAAACCCCATGTCTACTAAAGATACAAAAATTAGCTGGGCACAATGGCAGGCACCTGTAGTCCCAGCTACTCGGGGACGCTGAGGCAGGAGAATTGCTTGAACCCGGGGGGTGGAGGTTTCAGTGAACCGAATCATCCCACTGCACCCCAGCCTGGGTGACAGAGTGAGACTCTCTCTCAAAAAATAAAAGGAAATTTCACTGCTCACTAGGCATGGTGGCACATGACTGTAGTCCTAGCTATTTGAGACTGAGGTGGGAGGATCACTTGAGTCCAGGAAGTGGAGGCTGCAATGAGCTACTACAGCTTGGGCAACAGGGCACGACCCTGTCTCTAATGAAAGAAAGGGAAGGAAAGGGGAAAGGGAAGGAGATAGAAAGAGAAAATAAAAAAAAGAAAGAAAGGAAAGGAAAGGAAAAAAGAAAACCTCCTGTTTCTAGACTGTGGCTTCATACTTCCAGGCTAACCAAGCAAGCCCTCACCTCTCAGGTTTCATTCTTAAGGGAATCCTTGGACCACTTCAGATCTTCCAGCTCCCAAAATGGTCAAGCTTTGAGGGTTAGGGAAGCCTTTCTGGAGGAGGTGAGCCCAGCCAAGTGGCTGAGGAGGGGAAGGAGCATACCACACGTAGAAGAGACTTGTACAAATGCCTGGCCTTGGGGATTGCAGGAATAAGAAACAGATATGTGATTAAAGCCCCAACTCACGTGGGTCTGTGTGTATGTGTGTGTGTGTGATGGGGTGTGTGAATGTGGTACACACTTTTGCACCACACATACTCTGTGTAGTGTATGGAGTGTGTGGCGTGGGTGTGTGAATGAGGGTGTATGAATGTGTGTAGGGAAATGTGTATGAGGTTGACTGTGGGCATACTGCCTAGGTGTTAACCTTGCTCTACAAGGAGCAGTACACTAAAAAGAAAATTAAATGTGGCCGGGCCCCGTGGCTCCCACCTGTAATCCTAGCACTTTGGGAGGCCAAGGCAGTGGATCACCTGAGGTCAAGAGTTCAAGACCAGTCTGGCCAACATGGTGAAATCCTGCCTCTACTTAAAATACAAAAATTAGCCAGGCATGATGGTGGATGCCTGTAATCCCAGCTATTCAGGAGGCTGAGACAGGAGAATCACCTGAGCCTGGGAGACAGTGGTTGCAGTGAGCTGAGATTGTGCCACTGCACTCCAGCCTGGGTGGCTGAGTGAGACTCTGTCTCAAAAAAAAAAAAAAAAAAAAAAAAAGAAAATGTAATTATTTTAATATTTAAATTTTTATTTATTATTTATTTATGTATTTTGAGACAGAGTCTCACTCTGTCACCCAGACTGGAGTGCAGGTGGCACAGTCTCAGCTCACTGCAACCTCTGCCTCCTGGGTTAAAGCAATTCTCTTGTCTCAGCCTCCCAGGTAGCTGATTACAGGTGCGTGCTATCACGCACAGCTAATTGTGTGTGTGTGTGTGTGTATGTGTCTGTGTGTGTGTGTGTATTTTTAGTAGAGATGGAGTTTCAGCATGTTGGCCACACTGGTCTCAAACATCTGACCTCAGGTGATCCTCCCACCTTGGCCTCCCAAAGTGCTGAGACTACAGGTGTGAGCCACCATGCTCAGCACAAGGAGCAGTATTGTAAAAACACAATTAAATGTAATTTTAAAATATTTAAAATTTTCTAAACATAAAAAAAGAAAATGTGGACTGGGCGCAGTGGCTCATGCTTGTAATCCCAGCACTTTGGGAGCCCGAGGCGGGCAGATCACCTGAGGTCAGGAGTTCAAGACCAGCCTGGCCAACATGGTGAAACCCTATTCCTACTGAAAACACCAAAGTTAGCAAGGTGTGGTGGCGGCGCCTGTAATCCCAGCTACTGGGGAGGCTGAGGCAGGAGAATGGCTTGAATCTCTGCCACGAGGCAGAGGTTGCAGTGAGCCAAAATAGCGCCACTGCACTCCAGCCTGGATGACTGTCTCAAGAAAAAAGAAAAAAGAAAGAAAAGAAGAAGAAAACGTGTGTGAGTCTGTGAGAGGATGTGGTATATCTGCTTTGACAGTGTGGGATTTGTGAGTGCATGTGGCTGCCTGAGTGTGTGAGTTGCTGGGTCTGTGTGAATGTGTGTAACAGTGTATATGATATGTGTGTGTTATGTGGGTGTTTGAGTGTGTTTATGCTGTGGCCAGGCCTGGTGGCTCACGCTTGTAATCCCAGCACTTTGGGAGGCCAAAGTGGGCGGATCACAAAATCAGGAGTTTGAGACCAGCCTGGCCAAGACAGTGAAACACCGTCTCTACTGAAAATACAAAAATTAGCTGGGCGTAATGGTAGGTACATGTATTCCCAGCTACATGGGAGCCTGAGGCAGGAGAATCGCTTGAATCCGGGAGGCAGAGGTTGCAGTGAGCTGAAATTGCACCACTGCACTCCAGCCTGGGCGACAGAGCTAGACTCTGTCTCAAAAACAAAAAAGATTCAAGAGTTACTGATAATTCAAGCTGAGGTAGGGGGTGAGGACATCTGGGGACAGAGTACACAGTAAGAGACTGAGGTCCTGACTGAACACAGGTAGAGGAGTTGGCAAAGGAGCATGCAGAGAGGCAAGCAAAACTTCAAAAGTGAAATGTCACAAAAGCCAAAGAGACAGCTTCAAAAGGAATAGTGTCAGCAAGGTAAAGGCTGCCAAGAGGTCAAGTAAGAAAATTACTAAAAATACCCACAGCATTCAGTGGGCAATTCATGACATCAGCATTCATGATCTTGGTGAGAGTGGTTTCAACCCCATCATAGGTGGAAAGGCCGACCAGCGTGACTTTTTCTCACTGAAAAGTCAGTGAGAAAATGGAGGGAAAGGTGATGGAGATACTTAATTCAGTAAGTTTGGCCTTGGGGCGAGGGGAGTGGACAGGGACCTGAGTTTGTTTGTATGTGGAAGGAAGAGGCCGGAAGAGACTTGGAAGATACTCAAGATAAAAGGGGTACACTATGGGGTCGGGGTGTCCCTGACTGACAGAAGAGAGTCTCTTCCACTGTCCTGGAAGGGAAGGGGAAGGAGGAAGGCGGGTGTGAGCGTGAATGCCAGGTGGTGGGAAGCTGGAGGAACTCCAGACCCATGCCTTTAATTTTCTTTGTGCCAATGTTCTCTGAGAGCAAGGACGGGGCAAGGAAAGTCTGAAATCGAGTAAAAACAGGGAAGGAACTGAGAGAACTTGGAGGGTCTGCCTGGATGTCTGCTGCGTCCGTGTGCTGAATGGTGCAACCGTGTATGGGATTTGCAAAGGCAACAGCCATCCATGTCCTGCCTTCCCCAGCGGCGTTTGGGAGCCTGAGGGCAGGCACGGGGAGGAAAGCGGGGCTCGTCCAAGCTGCTCTGGCTGAGAGGGTCGCCAAAACCACCCGTGTTGTCACATGCGGAGAAAAGAAAGAGGCCAGCAGACTAGAGACCTGGGGAGGCTCAGAGACCAGGTGGCCGGGAGCGATCTCTGACCGAGACAGAAGGTGCCACTGTGTGGTCCGAGTGGGGAATCTGAGGGGCAGGAAATCAGAAAACACTGGCCGTTGGCCGAATTCCCTTCACTGGGACAGAAACAGATGCCAGGAGCTTCAGACTTGGCCAAGTGCGCAGGGCAGGTGGGAGGCGCAGCCGGGACAGCATGCAGACTGCAGGGCCGCCTGCTCCGGAGGGCTCAGGGGCTGCAGGGACACAGGACATGACGGCCAAGCTGGCAGCCCAGGGCACTAAAACGCTTGCCCTGAAAACTGGCGCCTGTTCCCCTGGTCAGGCCTGGAACCCCACAGAGAGGGCGGGTGACCGGCGTGGCGGCAGACAGCACGGGACAGGCGGTCAGTGAAAGAGAACCGAGGACCTGCTGTGACCAGCACCCTCTCCATCCTACCCTCGTCACGCCTTCCTCCCTGGAGCTCACACACCCTCCCGCTCCCCAGCCTCCTGAAGGGGTGCAGCACGTGTGTGCCGGCAGGGGGCAGCATTCCCTTGCTTCCCGAGGACCACCCAGCACCCACGTCCCCCCCCAACAGCAGGTCCCTGGAATCAGGACCTACAAGCTCCATGCATTCAAACGGTCCCTTCATGACCCCGCCCCCGGGCGCCCTCTCCCCTGAGGACCCTCTCCCCTCAGCACCCTCTCCCCTCGGGACCCTCTCCCCTCGGGACCCTCCCCCCTCGGGACCCTCTCCCCTCGGGACCCTCTCCCCTCGGCGCCCTCTCCCCTCGGGACCCTCCCCCCTTGGGACCCTCTCCCCTTGGCACCCTCTCCCCTCGGGACCCTCTCCCCTCGGGACCCTCTCCCCTCGGGACCCTCTCCCCTGAGGACCCTCTCCCCTCGGGACCCTCTCCCCTCGGGACCCTCTCCCCTGAGGACCCTCCCCCCTTGGGACCCTCTCCCCTCAGCACCCTCTCCCCTCGGGACCCTCTCCCCTGAG